>LQNK01001548.1:68412-84527 GCA_001586405.1 Phoebis sennae | reverse complement strand
CGGGAGCCGAAAACCGGTCGGGAGGACCCCGGGCTCACGAAATTTGTACCGGCCTGTAACGGGACGGGTTTATTGTATCGAGTGCAGCGGAAAACTTTCCAAATGAGCTGAAGCTGCCGGCTTTCTTTTCCAAAATATTCGTTTTAATGTATGAAGGAAACTAAGTTCGAACGTACGTGGTACATTACAGTGGTTTGTACCGAAGTAATATAACATATTTAGACACAACGTCATACTCAGAGTCCTTGTTTCCTGTTTGTCACTGACCAACACAACTATCCTATATCCTTTGCCGGACCTAATTCGCAATACTTTTCCTGAACTGCAGTGAAAATACAATACTTTGTGATACAATAATACTAAGCTTGGTGGACTGTAGCTACCATATATGTAAAAATCACAAGTAAATGTGTGTATTGATACTCAACACAGATTACAAGAATAAAGAAATGGAAGCGTCATTTCCAAAGACATTTAAATCTTCCCAATACACTTGCTCACAAAAATATATACCGCGTTTGTCCTAAAACGCTCTGATACCACGTCCTTGACGCGCCTAATACAACCTTCACTCGAGCGGGGTAACCCGAAACCTTACCATCTAGAACATTAGGTCGACAATCCGCTTCCTAGTGCCTAATGGTCACCACCTGATACAATTGAAGCCTTAAATTAACAGCTTAAGATATAAAATCGATCGATTTCACCAGTTTTATTATGTAAGCCGTCTTGAATATTAATTACCGATTGGGAGTCAGTCGTAAATATTTATATAAGATACGAAGGTATTTTTTACTTTTCGCTTTATGGTCATAAAATACAGTGTTATTAAATTATTGTATGTCAATGAGGCGACCTGCTGGTTTTTACTTTAAATTCGCCAGCCTGTCAAGTAATAATAATAATAGTTCCACTTTCTTATCCAGAGGTGTGAAATGATTGAATTTTGATATAACTCCTACGTTTTGCTTTTAATTAATTGGTATATATAAATTTGTACAACACCTTTTAATGGTTCTAAACTTTCTTAGAACTCGTTTCATAACATAACGTGTGTCAATAATAACATAGATCATAATTTTAACCAATGGACTAAATAAATTACTGGAGTGTTTCTAGGCACATTTCAGAGTCAACTTGGATTCAAAACAATAGTAGTTTTCATACACGCGCTTCATTTTCTTCTCCATCGGAATAATAAAAAAGCAGAGTGTGCCAATATAATTATATTGCCTTCATAGCTGATTTAACTATCACTGGCCACCATCATCGAAACTCGGCCAATAAGACATTACATACACAAGTAATGACTTCTTTATAGCTTTGTAATGAACATTAATAGAATATCATTGCAGAGAAAATTCATTTATGGTATTTTCTTGGATTTGTTTTAACGCGAGTACTTTCCATAGAATAAAAATACTTTTTAAAGGATTTTAAACGCGGTTTATTATTCATTATTTTACATTATTATAAGTGGAGGTAGACACACAATTTTTGAAACACTCATGAAGACAACTGTCATCTCAGTTACCCGTGACCATGCTCGCTGTAAAGTGCTCGAAACGTCGGGTTAAATAATAAAGCAAAATAATGTAAAATAAACCGCGTTTAAAATCCTTTAAAAGTATTTTTATTCAAATCAATTTATACTACTGATTAAAAGAAAGTATTACAAGAGGTCTACATCTGCGTACTACGCTCGATACGACTTTTCCTTGGAATATAAACGAGGCATTAATGTAAATATCCTTATCGCGATGTGTTTAATTGTTAATTTACAACTATACCGATATATGCGAAGAATTTCGCTGCTATCCTTATTTATTTAGAAATTGTGACATTCTTGACGTAGGCTGAATCTCATTTTAAGAATAGAAAAGACACTATAAATAATTTATATAAAGGAGCTTTTTCTCAGTGATGAACGTCTGATTCATCCAACACTAGCAAAATCTTTCTCCTGTGGGAAGGAAGCTATTAATTTATAGAGAAGAAAGAATAATAATAGAAAAGACTTCTGAAAACGGCAATAGAAACATTCTTACAACGCTATTATCGATACTGCATCAGGAAACTTACCTGGAAAAGAAAAAAACATTATTAGTATACATGGAAATTATTCATCTTGTTTCACCAAAAATAAATCAAACTCTACAGTCTAGACACTAGACAAAGAGATTAATTTAATACAATTTAGACGATTAGACTGGCGTTATTTTCATTAAATTGTCTGAATCGTGCGAGATGAATTGAGCTTTAACTCCTTTTAAACTTTTAAGCCTAGCTTTACTCAAAACTTTGCTTTTAACCATTTTTCCAAGCCTTGAAACTAAGAACTAGGTACTTTTAAACTCAGGGGAGTCTACATTCCAAGATCGATTTGCAATCAAATGTTCCTTCTAAATTTGCGCTCAGTTCAATAACGGCCATTTCAATATTCTATCCCTTGTTTTGCTTACTAATGTCAGGCAAATCTATTTGCTCTTACTTTGAATTCAATATGCTGTCGACGGATAGCTTTTGTTATGATTTTTGGTAATCAAATGTCATTTAATCTGAGATTACAATTTACCCCTAATGTTTGATACATTATTGAAAGCGGCCGAACATTCAACAATTCCTCCACAAGAAAACTGCATTAATTAACACATAATCCTACGCGTAGTGATCGCCGACAACAATCCCGGTCGTGGTCAGAACGACCTTCAGCAGCAAAGCCGCGGATACTCGTTACACAACCGACTGTTAATATAGAAATAGATTCATTAATGGCTGCATTTCCTTGGTTTTATATTAGTCTATTGTATTAAAAACTTATATATATGGTTGTGACTTAATTTGAGCATTTAAGATTTTGGTCCTTCGAATCTAGATCAGACTCCACATATCTTTGAAAGGATGTTGTACCTATTCCAGTCTTCTCTCTAAATTACTTTTACTAGGGCATATAACGCCTATTATTCTAGTTTAGGTAATATAATATTAAACTAGGATTATTCATTCTTCATCTTAAAAGTTTAAACAATTATACCATTTGGGGTACTATTGTAATTTTATGTATAACTATTTTATTTTATTTACTTTTATCTTGTAACCCAAATAAATGTCTTTTCTTTCTTTCCTTACAACAGCAAGTCTGTCTGTTAAATTAATGGGTAAATGACAAAAAATCCTTACATCGCATACCTTATATATCGAATCTTCTAATACCCTACCAATAAATACATAGGCCATTAGTCGAACCATAAACAATAACCTCCAGCTAGTTAACTCAAGTATTTCGGAATAATTGTTATTGGCACAATACACCGGCCAATTACAATAGCATTCCTCTGCTATACAATAGTTACGTGATCGTATGACATCACGTAACACGGTTATCTCCTTCCCATCATTGTACCTATCGGGTACTGTCACTCTTTAATCATTTCTACTACCTGGTTCATCTGTTTATTTATTAATTAGTGTGAACTAGATAAGCTTCAAATTATATGGAAGGCTTTGAGGATTCTTTATAATCCTACTAGTATTATACATGCGATAGTCTGTGAGGATGTATGTATGTGTGTTTGTTACTCTTTCACGAAATTACTATAGAACCGATTATGATGGAACTTGGTATTCACATTTAGTGATCAAAAGTTACGCAGGTGAAACCGCTGAGCACGGCTAGTAACATCTATAATTACATCTACATTCTTAAACAGAAATGAACAATTCTATTCGTTGGCCCTAATTTATCTTCACAATGAAAAACTCGAAGCTCCTCTTTCATGATGAAAGTTGGCTTCAGAAAATTAAACCAATTAATCATTTTCTCTTGTCCTTTCCACCTTCCCTAACAATTATTAAAAGTTTTGTCAGGTTACTGAACAGATTCTAAGATAAAAGTTACTGAAGGTTTTATATTAAAACACTAGCTGCGCACCAGAGCTTCGCTCCCGTGGGAATATCGGGATGATATAATATAGCCTATAGCCTTCCTCGATAAATGGGCTATCTAACACTAAAAGAATTTTTCAAATCGGACCAGTAGTTTCGGAGATTAGCGCGTTTAAACAAACAAACAAACAAACTCTTCAGCTTTATAATATTGGTATAGATAGTATAGATTACTACCCAAAGCAAGCATTTATTCAGTATTTTCATGCTATATTCAATAACTTAAACTAGCCCATAAATCACTGTACACTTTTTAACTTCCAAATTCGGTACAATAAATCATATTAAATACGTTAAGTATGAAATTTCCCACGTGATTTATATTTCTATACTTAATTACTTCAAGAACTATTTCTGATTTATGGTTCCTTAAGTGACTATTATTTATTCTGTGGCATAAACATGACAGATTTGGAAGGTAATTCGACCATATAATAGCTATCATGTAGATCTTGATTTCCCAAACATCGCACCCACGAAGATAGGCAAGATAAGATCGTGGGCAGAAGTTTCTCCTCAAGTCAGAAATAGGTACGCGCGAAAAAGGAGCTGAAATGTGCCAAGTATTTGCTACGTGACAGAAAACACATTAACATAATTCATTTAATTTAGTCATTATTATTATTTTACATTACATCTCTTCTTCATTCTATGCAGCTTATCCTCTCCTGAAGGTTGTATGGCAGAAATCGCTCTAAGCGATGCCGCCTTTTGTGTGTAATGTGATCATATTTCAGTTTTTAAGTTTTATGTATAATACTTTACCTACAACAAAGTATTCATTCATTCATTTATTTATGCATTTATGTATTCGAAATGGCGGTGTATGTGAATGAAATTGTGTACCCCTATGAAACGAAATTATTATGGAAAAATCTGTGAAAGAGGGCTACGATAACGTCAAGACTGACAACTCTCGCTCTGTTTTACATATTAGTTAACTCAATGGCTTAGCTTATTATCCTTTGTCCGCTTCCTTTGCGATAACGATATATGCTAATAGATAAGTCAATTAGGCAAAGCATTTTCTTCACCTTATCTACAACCCTCCAACCTTTTACAAAAACTAAATACACTCTATTTTATTTAAAGGATGCCTCTCGTATTTATACTTCGTATAATCACTTAGCCGAACTGCAGATTAAAATATTCAACGAAAGAGCAAACGCTACATTTTAATACTAATAAAGTCCTAACTATAAATATGAAGAAAAACCAACCGTAAACGATAGTGCACATTTTACACTCGTCTTACATCGCGATCTTGAAATAAAAATAACTAGACCAATCTATTAAATGTATCAGACAGACGTTTTGATTCATAATTATATACTGATTCATGGACTTATAAATGTACTTATTGAAAGAAAAGTGGGCAGGAATATCAATGTACGAACTACGTTATCCATTTATGAAAAGCAACATACTAGTAACCAACAAACAATACACAACATTTAACAAAAATATTGAAGAGAATATAATGAAAACTTTTATCAAAGGCAATTTCCGTTTAAAAGTTTCAAAATATATTGCAAATGGTGCGAAAGAAAGTTTTGGTGCGACGTTTGAATACCAATATTAGAAACGATTTGAAGTCAGTTTAATATCGACTTCTGTAAAGTTAGCAAACATCAAAAATAACCTTATTGTTACTTTACGTATGAGTCTGACTAACAGCGAGTGACAAATTCATTTCGAAAATATAATCCTATATCTACTTGACCGACATAATCCTTGCGTATGTACCCATAAGGAATGTCCATTATCGGTCAGCCCTATTGAACGTTAATTATTTCATAATTAGGGTTTTTCACACCGAAGCATGCCCAAGTACAGTTACATCAGAACGTGTCCTACCCGACCAGATGGCATTAACTGCGACCCACTTTCCGAAGGCCTCCTCCATCGATGCCCATTTAAGGCTTTATGCACTACGAGTTGCGCAAGCGACTATTTATGTGAAATTTATCGTGATACAGGACTATAATGTTGCATTTACGAAAATGTATATTTCATAAATAACACTTACAAGAATTCTGTTTGCATAACACGAATCAGATATGATACTATCGTATGACATTGATAAAATATTGTTTTAATTAGTGCATGCATGCGCGTAAGGTATTTTGAGCATTTTAAATGCGATATCAGTGTCACATATTTCACATAATCGAAACAGGCCGTCATAATACATATTTATATGCGACCTACATAACATAAAAGGAAATTGTTTTTATGACGTCTCAAAGATAATGTCGCTTTTATAATCTGTTTTAATTAAGAGATTGACACAGATATACCCGTATCCTTAAAAAGGTCGATATGAAAACGGTGTCCAATAAGAGCTTTTTAACCTTTAACCACCAAAGAGCATTGTCTCGAGCAGACACGTTACAACATAAATCGTGCACGGAGAAAACCTTAAAAGCGCCAGCAATTTATCTCGACAAGAAGGTCAGTGCGGGAATTTTAGGTAACAAACAAGTTTCAAGCTGTGAGAGACCAAAAACGTTGAAGCCTGAATGAGAACACTGATTGCGGCCCGAAGCCGTTTACAGTTAATCAATGCTGCCCCATCTGCACCTTACCGCAATTTTCCGACATTTCATATAACCTTAAAAATCCACGAGAAATCATCATCATACAGATATGCTTCATAATCCGCCGCCAAAAGCTCGATAATCCCCTGCACCGCTTCACACTCCACATTCTGAGTATGGTCAGAGGTACATACGAGCAGACATATGGCGTCTAAAACGCTTCCATTTACGGAGTGGACATATGGAATCAAGTCGTGTTGTTACATTGACGAATTCAGCCGTACATGGTGTAACGACAACGTTTTTATACTGAACAATAGAGTAATATCTGACAAATGACAAGCATTTTAAACTTTAAGCGTAACGGCAGAAAATAGACATTTGAATGGTTGCATTGAAATTAATGGTGAAAATATTTTGAGCAGTCCTTTCATCCCGAGGCTGACATATCTAAATATTGTGAAACCATAACGGCGTCGTATCAATACATAATAAACGTCCATTCACGACTCATATCATTCCACTTTATTGACCACAAAGACTCTTTTGTCTCGTATTACAAATGCAATAAAACGTTTAATTAACTATGAAAAATATCGCTGGACAAAGACAAGACACTTATTATATCAAGTGCTTGGAGTTTACGCTAATTGCTGCAGGGGAATTTGGACCTTGGGGAAATTAGATACGAATTTAAATGTAATGTAAATTGCTAATAATGGGAAGGTCAAGAGACGGACGGGTATGTGCTTTGTTCTGCAGTTCAGCGCGTTAATGACTTTGAACAGTTATAAAATTATTGTTTCGTATAGGAAGGAGGACATTCTTAACAGCGATGCGTCAAAATTTTTCCTCACCAAAGGTGACGATGATTTACATTTTTTGCATTCATATTTATAGAAAAACACTACAACATTAGTCTCAGTTACTGTTTTCTTTTGATTTTAAGCTTTATTTCTCAGAATTATACCGACACAACATCAATTCATTATACACTTCTTTTGTTAGACATGACATGACCATACGACATGTTGCTTTAACATCGTACAGACAAATGAGCAAACGGGTGTCGCATGCGGAGTCCAAGCAAACCCCAGTGGGATAATATCGGATGGTATTTAATATTAACACGAGTGTCGCCCCTTGAGAAATGCGATATTACAAATTCACTTTGAAGCTCATATCGGCACGAATGTAACAAAGGCTTAATATTCCACCGTACAGGAACTTGCTGCTTCGCCATTATTGTATAAAATTGAATTCTACGGAGCCTTAAATATTGAACGGAAAATTCTAAACTAGGTTACATTTTACGTCCCAGCAAGTTTGGTGATTGATTTTTAAAGACCTTTATAAGACGTACAAGTAAAGGCACTAGAGTTTGGGCTTTGCATTAAATTAATAAAATTTTGTTTGATTTCTGGAAGAGGCATACAATAAGCGTAATATTGATACCCTTTCAAGGGCAAAATATGTTTGTATAAAATTTAAAGAGTATCGTGGAAATGTATTGTAACATATTGCACTGTAAATGTTTCCTACTACAAAATAAATGCAAAACAGGAACACATTCCCTCTTTCTAAAGCCATGATTTTTTCTTCACATAATGCATCACATAAAGCTTTGAAACATTTGTTTTTTTTTTTTTTATGTTAAAGCGGGCAAGCGGGGCATGCGGTTCACCTGATGTTAAGCGACTAACCGTAGCCCATAAACATCTGCAACATAGAGTGTCGCAGATGCCTTGCCGGCTTGGAGAAAGGAAAAGGAATAAGGAGAGGATTAATGATAGGAAATTGGGAGAGGAGTAGAACAGGATAGGAGAGGAATGGGAAGGAACTTCAAACTTTAAAAAAATCGTGCAACCACTGTATGATTTTAACACTGCGATGTTGCTATATAAATATTTAATATCTGCCGCCAAGGAAATAACAATCTCGATTATTTACCGCATCACCGCAAGCTTCAATTTAAGAATTATCGTCGAGGGTGAAAATCATTTCGATTTATCAGTCGCCCAGCGACTTCTTGCGAGTTCCAATGTAAATCACATCAATTTGAATCAGCTCCAAGGATCCGAAGATTGTGTCTGGCAGGGGAGACATGAGGAATTGCGTTTTATATTACAAAGTGCTCCTTAAATGTACGCGAATACCAATTTATTTCACGGCGATAGCCATCCGAATAAAATATATCTTCAAAACTTTACAAGCTTAGGAATTATTTTCAATTTGAATTTGATTTCAATACTTTTATGTGGAATTGTGAAAGAATATTAATAAATGTACAAAATCATTGTATGAAGAACTATATTTGCATCAAAAAAAATCCAAAATAAAGATCCATATTTTAGTAGCTCTTATTTACTTCAATGTTGAAAAAACCTTGTGAAACATCTTTTCACAGAACCCTACCTATTACGTTGCAAACTAGTCAATTTATCACACTTCGTAAATTCAGTCATATTTCACACGGCTTCCACCCTCATCCACGTATTCAGGCTTCGACTTACAACATAAATATAAACTCGGTTTTCATCTGGATTCAAGCGAAAGTCTTAGTCTCCAACCAATTCGAGATATACATGAAGATAGAATAAGGATAGACCATTAATTACACTATTTTACATAAAAACGACATTTAAGATTCTAAAATAAGATTACAATTTAGTATGAAAGTCAATTGAATTTTCGATAACAATCACTAATTTAGTCATAAGATCATGTCAAAGACCTGGCATTGCCTACTCTAGTTGTATTCAAGAATATAAAATAGAGCTCCATATTTTTTTAAATGGTACTGTAAGTGCTATGTATATCAGAAGTGGGATAAGACTATGTCGCTATAAGAATCTGGGCTTCAACGTACTGAGAGTAAGCCAGGGCAGTCCGAAGCCGGTATTACCTCTAGCACAGTAATCGGTTATCGTAAATATTAATATTGACACAATGATGTGAGCGCGTTGTTAATTGTTTATTACTGGCGACGGGTCTATCGTGTGCGATGTTACGAAACATTGGCTCATTTACTTATTACCAGGAATAGTTTACTAGCAAATTATAAATATTGATAGAAATATTCATCTGAAAGTTCTTAATAAAGTATTATAAGCCTATCTGAACAGATTTGACAAGATATTTCAAGAACATCAGGGGGCGGCATTTAGACATGAATTATCGTCTCATTTCACCTTCTGCGTTGATGCTATTTTGGATTTATTAGTAACAAATACGAGAAAGCACCTCCAAGCCTTTTTTCTCCAAATCATATTACATAAGTTTACTTTGTTGAATAAAATTGAGTATGTTTTCAGTGTGGGTTTTTATTTTTGCTAATGAAATACACGAATACAATTCCACATGAACGTCAATACATTTCCCATGTAAAACCGATACATTACATCACGGCGCTCAAAATAATTCGCTCTGGACTATTCCGTGCCGATAAAACTACGACTTATGTTACGTACATTGTTTACAGTTTACGCATTTGTACCTCGTTAATAGCTCTACTATATTATAAAACTTTAAATGTACTTTGAGACGGACAATAATTAGAAGCTTTAGAGTTACACATAGATCCCACAAGACACGAGTTCCAACTATAGGTAAGATATAACTTTCGAATGACGTTATATTTGAAATTACTTTTTTTAGAGACTTACCTAGGAAATACGATTTTATAGCTGCGTCAAGATGATGTTATCAATTCGGAATGGTGGTCTATTCTTAATTAGTGGACGCATTTGGAAGTTAATGAGGCACTTCGTTTGAATTTACGGGCTTACGGGCAACATGTCTGAGAGATAGGTATTCTATAGATCTCGTAAAGTCGTCAGTTCTACGTCCGATCTCGATTATTATTTTCCATTAGACTACCAGTTCACCTGTGTCGAAATTCAGACAAAAGGACGTTTTTGGATACAATATTTCCCTGACGAATAATGTATCTTGTATATGATAGAAAAACATCCAGAAGAACGCATAATATACTCCTTTTTCTGTTCTCTGTCAAAAGGTTCATTTTCCAAATTGGCCTCTTTCGAGGCGGTTTTTGAAATGAAATAAAATATTGAATTTAATATGTACAATACTCGTCTTTTACGCATAATAATGTAACAAAGATGCATATCCTCCAGTTATAAGTTTATAACAATAGTATAGATATCTATCGATGTGCTCGATACAAAAGTAAAGTTAAATCGCTCCCCGCACATCCGCAGTGACCGCAGTGCGGGATGCTGTACATCTCTGCAATGTGTACATTTGCGATTCGTTTTACATTCACTTAGCGTTCAGTGTACTTTAAATAGACGATATCGATTTATACTACACTAAAATTCTCGTACCTATTCGATCTAATTTTATTATAATATGTAATTTCTAAGATGTTATAATTGTTTGTAAATAACTTTTACGTATTTTTGTATAATCTAGAATTCAATCCAAACATAAACATACTAACATTGCTATTTTTAAAATGCTTTTAATCCATTTTAAAAGTGTGTAGTCGTATTAAATTTTTAAAGCGCAATTTATATTCAGTGCAGAATTTTATATCCAAAAATGTTACTTTGCCGACCGACATCGTTAGTCATACAATTAGATTGTCGCGACTTTACCTTATTTGTTTAATCTGTTTTCATACCGATTACCTATTTTTTGTAGTTAGAAGCTAAACATAAGATGAAAAAATAGAGCTAAAGATTTCTAAAACAATACAAATCACCAGCCCCAACCGAGCAGATGCTCTCAAATGGGAAAAAATACATTTAAAAGAAACTACGCAAAAGCAATACCCGAGTGCACTCCAAAAACAATTTGGAGCACATCTCAAAGCGAAATCCTTTATTTCCCCTCACTCCTCGAGTGGCATGCATCAGGATGCGGCGAGGCTTCGCTCGCGTCTGAAACTTTCATTTGACCCCGTCTGCGCCCCGTCTAACTCCCCTCCCCTCCCCACCTCTCGGCCCCCAGAGGGGCGCAGACTGGGGTGCTGCGGCTCATGAACTACACTCTGTAATTGCTAGCTCTGTAATAATGTTTTGATTAATACGGAAGGCGGATACTGCCTATTTCGGTACGTATCTTTTTTGATTTGAAAGATGCTTTCAAGTTTTGATCTCTTTGGTGCTTAGCGAATCGATTGTTTGTTTTGGTTTGGACATGGGTGGTTTTTGTTTGCCTCTTTTTGTCAAAAAATGTAGTTCTGACTTTTCTATAAAGTAGACCATTTTTGTATACAAATGCATTAAATGGGGTTAAATTTGTTTTCAGAAATTTATATGCTTAATAAAGTTTCTTATTACTGAATTTAGTGCTAGTTTATCTTAGATAAAAACGAAGTACAATATACATAACGTATAAATATTTCAAACGAGAAATCACCTGTAAACTTTTATTTCACATTTCAACAAAAACACAAATATTGTCGCAAAGAGTCTCTCGTTTCAAGTCCAAAACTAAACTTTTTAGTAGATCTTACTTACGATCCTTGAGGGGTTGTCAAGTTCAAAATATTTGAACGGGGTTGAGAGTGCCCTAGGGTTTCAGCCCTTAAGGATTAAGGATATTTTGTAAGTCTAGCTTGTTATCAGGTAGGTCTTAAATACAATAGTCATCAATTTCTTTATACGTGAAGGAATGCTATTTTACTTTGTTATGAAAGTTACGAGTTTGTATGTCTGTTAATAAATCACATAAAACAGAAAGGATATGAAAAGGGCATAAAATCTAAAATTATGTTTATAAACCAGATAAAAACAGGATATCTTTATCACCATCCCCGCAAACAGATTCTTCTTATTCTTAGTAATGTATATTATCTATACTTCTATACTAATATTATAAAAAGGAAAGATTTGTTTGTTTATATTGAATAGGACCCGAAACTACAGAACCGATTTGGATAAAATTATGTACAGAGATTCTTTGAAACCCCAGGTATGACGTAGGATAGTTTTTATCCCGAAAATCCTACGGGAACGGGATATAAGCGGTTACAACCGTGGAGCTAAGATTAATTTTACATGAAAAGACACTGAAGTACACACAATAAAGTCGAGTTTAGACCAACGTATTATCACAAGTAGGTAGTAGCACTTGAAAAGCTATATTATGACCGATTTAGCCGGAATATGATTACGCTATGTTTCATAGAAAGCAAGCCGATAGCCTAAACAAACGATTGCTTGTGGTTTGTGTTCGCTCGCTATGATGTATTACTTACTTTTACACGTGACGTACGCCATTAATTTTGATTTATCCGCGAATTTATTATTAGCATAACATATTTTACAAATTAGAATACGATCAGGTTGTAAGACTTTCGTAATAACAGTTAATTAATATAACCACAGGTTTCAATGTAAAAGAAGGTAATTCTTCGAAAATTTCTTACTCTGTCACCAGCAATAATAACTACCTAAACCATTCAGGCATAGCCGAGTTTCATATTATGGATGCCCGTACAATTTTATCCCATATACGCTAGGGTTCTCAGCTCAGAGAGGAGACAACCCAGGACAGACATTCCGAACGAAGAGGGCCGACCCCAAATAATGGAAAAGCGCCAAAAATTGGTTATCATGTAAGGTTAAACAACCTTACATGTACGCCCACCATAATATCCATATATCTCTATACTAAATTTGCTAAAATCAATTCAATAAAAGCATTCAAAATCTGCAAACCCACATTCTCACAGCAAACGCTATCGGCGACCATCTGATAAGCATTATCGGACGTTCAGAGTTGATCGCGTGAACGATCGCATACCTCATACGGCGATATTTTTATATTTAATTTATGAACATAAAATGCATTAAATCTACTATATATATATAATCCTCTTACGCAAAATGTAGTTGGGAGTATATGAATAAAAAGTTATGACAGCTGAATCGGTTCGTAACAAACATACACACTTACATACATCCTAAACTTTCGCATTTATAATATTAATAGGATTGGAGTGAAGTTTGAAGAAACATTTCAGTATGAGAGTTTAAATCATTATTATAAATCGACTTCGAAAAAAGAATATTTAAATCTAGCTACTGTCTTTATCGATAGGGACTAGGATAAAAATTACCCTACACGTTCATCCAGGTTAAAACTATCCTGCACGGAAGAACTAAACTATTGATTAACAAACAAATATATACACATTCATATCAATGGTATAATAAGATGTCAAAGAAAATGGCCAATCTATTCACCATCTTAGCCCTTGCGGCTTAGCAGTCGGCGCTACGAGCCCAAGATAGCCGGTTCTATTTCCGACGACCCACGCGGACCGATTACTTGCAATTAATTATTGTTATATCAATGTTTGTTCGCGAGTTCTGTTCAAATGTAGAGCGTTTTGCACGAATTATACCCATCTAAGGCATAATGTGACAATTTATTGTTCATAATTTTAAATTAGAAGCTTATTGTGTTTTTTGGACATGCCTAGAAGAATGTTTAATTAATTTCCTAATAGGCGGAGAAATTTTATCATAAAAATTAACTTCTATCATAGATAATAATTTAATAAACAGTGAATCTCATTGTCTTCAGTATTTGAAGGTTTCATTAAATTTAAACGACAATACACGCTAGAACATTAAAAAGTACCTAATGTAGAAGTGTTTAGTAAGTAATAAATACCATAATATTATTTAATCATATACCTAACATATTCCTCCCCACCCCTACAATTACATCGTAAATTAGACAGTGACCGCCACGTAAAATTCCCTTCGTAAAAAACCCTTCCCATTGACGTCCATTCAGACCTTGAAAATTACAGCATGTTCTAATTTCCACGCTACACACGACATAAATATTAGCAGTTAACAGCATTCGATCTTTACGACGCGTCCATCTCCAGCGGATATGCGTAATTTAAAACTTTACGCTGACAGACGCGTAAACACTCGGGCGCGTTCAACTCGACTTTAGCGCGCGTTTATTGTTTGAACTTCACCCTGTTATCGCGTATAGGTACACTTTTTGTGATACCAAAGAATATTAAGATTTACTTCGTAAAGAAATGTTAACTGCGTTTAAATTCAAATTCGCTATTTATTTTTTATTTAGGGACTTTTATAGCAACGTACATGCGCGTCTCATCGCACCTTAACGAAACGTAAACGAAAAAAAAAAACGTTCGCACCTTAAACTTAACCTATGATATGATGATATCACATCTTATTTCAACACAGTCCATAATGAATCGTACAAAATTTCCAAACTTAACTTTGTACTTAACTTTAACATTCGCTAATTTCCATACCGCCCTGTGTCGGAAAAAGTTCGGTCGAATGTCTACTTCTGATGTAGTTAAGGACGAAGGAAAAAAAAGTTTAATTCATTTTATTAAAGATTTGGCCTGTTCCACTCTTCATTGTTTAACGCATTTATTGTTTGCATTACACCCTGATATCGTTTACATAATCACACTTGACGATGCCAACGAATAATAAATATCTTCATTTTTCTACCACAGCCTCGCGGGGATGACTCTGGTATGACTGACTTCGACGTCTGATCTTTACAAGGCTTACCATCTTGCGTAACTTCGCAGAAATACTTGATCTGTACATCTCGTGATTGTTTAGCGCAATTGATGTTTGAACTTCACCCTGATATCGACGAATCTTTTGGTAATACCGACTGTATTGTTCAGAGTAGGGTCAAGACCGTTGATAATGAGTTGTACGAGTAATTTCTTTTTTTACCTTTCTTATATTCCATAAATAACAAAATAGCAAAGCGATCCTTTATAGTTTGTTATAATCGCGTTTCAGGTTACAATTACTGGATTCTAGATACGGATTACCGACTTCATACCATTGTAATAACTATCTTTTCTTAAGAAATAGCCAAAAGATATCATTGTAAATACAAAAAATCAAGGACGAAACATGATAAGCATTGTCTTAAATCCGTTTTCAGCACGTCATCATTCAATATATTCATATTACGTCCCTCGTCGTAATATAGATTATTGCCCTATCTTATCTTGTATTTCCAAGCAAGGCAAGCAACAAACAACTATGTACCTATATTTATATCAATGTATTAAAATACTTGTTGCACTGAAAATTTGAAATAAAGGCTAATAATGTTTATTATTATTTGCCCCAGTTGAAAATCCGTGTCACACAAAAAGTTGAATCAGCAAAAGGATATTGTTATTTGAAACCAATCTATTGTTTCTATTATAGCTTGTAACACACATTTAATATCAATATGCAAAGTCTAAAGATTTTTATAATCAGCAAAATTGGTCGTAAAAATGGAAACTATTAAAATAATAAAGATAACATTCTTAACTATTTGGACTTTGTTATATATGATGGAAGTACTTAATTGAAAATTAAATACAATAGTTAGTTACTACCCAAGGAGGCAGCTAGTTTTATATATTTAGAGTAATAATTCTTCCTTCATTTAGTACTTAAATTACCAACCCTTTTAAACCTACTCGAAAATACGCTACAAGCGTAATAACAGCAATTAGTCTAACTTAACAAGACAAAACATCTGATAATGTTCTGCGCAAGTACCAGGGCAGCCGAACGTCGGAGGAGGTTAAACGCAGCGTATATTCGCGTGGGCCGACCCACCCTCCCCCCACCG
>LQNK01001548.1:36834-68400 GCA_001586405.1 Phoebis sennae | reverse complement strand
CCGCCCGGGTCGACGACCGCCGGAGCCGATTCGGCCGACGGCGCGCCTCACCTTGACATTCATCTCGAGCACGCTTTGACCAACGCTTGAATTAACCCGTACAAATCAAAACGGTGCTAATATCGTACTTTTGTATTCGATATATTAGGCTAACTAGATTTTGCCATAATGTTCCCAACTGATCATGCTTACGGAATTAAAATACAAGAACCTTTAGTCACATATACCGCCCTAGTACTTAACCGGTGATAATGAAGTAACACAAATTAAGGTTTGAGCAATTTACGTCACACTGAATAACGTACATCTTATCAAACGAAATAAATTAGCCGAATCGGGATTAACGATAGCAAACGGCCTGCCAAAGTGCGCCGAAAACAGAACAAAAATAATGTCATTGATTCAGCGTCGTCAACAAAGTCGACAATACAATTTACGAAACACACGATTGTTGCCATAACCGTGGCGTGGTGGCATGGAAAACATCGTGAAGCATGGGCCATTGTTCCTACATGAGTCACGGTGGAGAGTTATGGTCAGCCCGTTACATGGCCGGAGGAAAACGCTGATGTATTATGTTGTAAAACGCTTTCTATATCAACCACGTTGCAAGAAAAATCGATGTCTAAGAAAGACAGAAGAATATCAGATTTGATGGATTTACGATAATTAAATGATTTGTCTAGAACGCATAAGATTGTTTATTCAATCTTAATTAAATTTCAGGGAAGTGGTTCAGACTCGAGATTATTTCGACTTTGAAGACGAGCAACATCGGGATAATAAGATGGGTGGGGTAAAAGAGTTGAATGTTTGTCCAATGATATTTGAAGCATCATTTTTCAAGACATTACAACGCGAGGTCTAGCTCGAAGCGAGCCACTAGTTGTCATAGAACTCAAACCAAAATATTTTTTAAAAGAATACAACAGAGTTTTGGTGCTAACAAGCTGCGGATGCTAATTGGAATATAATATGAATGACATCACTGCATCTCCCAAACATTCACAAAGATCTTGTGATATAAGTGGAAATGTAAATAAGAGAATTTACATTGTGCTACAGGACATTATAAATATTAATGAAAGTAGTTTGATAAAAACTTACTAAAGAGAGATATCACAATTTATTCTATACAATATTTGTGATTGATAAAAAGCCTTGATTATCATCACATTTATCTATCATAATATCCGAATATTGAAATGTGGTACACACATCAGAACATTCAATTTAACATTTTCGACTATTTAAATAAAATCAAGATATACATGTATACATATTGTACATTATAAACATGTCTAAAACACCACAAAAAGGGCTTGATTACGACATCATATATAACAATCATATGAGATCACTACTAGTGTAAATATAGTTTTTATTTAGCCTCTACACTGAACAAACGAGATAGATAACATATACATAGCCCAACAAAAGGACAAAGAGTGGCACATATGACTCAGCCGCTGATAACACATATCTATAACGGTCAGAAAGTATTTAGTTAGGAATTTTACTAAAAGAAACCTTTTAAATGCTGCATCCAAGTAAAACAGTCAAAACATAAAATTATATTAAATCTGGATATTAATCCTTTAACATTTCAATACTCATCTGAAACCTACATCTTTCTACAAAAATGACAATCTCTTTCTGAACTTAATTATCCCTGCTAGAAGCAGATCCTAGGATTCAGATCTAGCTAGAAAAGTTTTTTGTTGCATAGGACATCAATATATAGGACTCTAATTATACATTTATAACAAGAAATAGTTATCTATACCTTGTGTGTGTTTGTATTGTTAGTGCACAATAACTTGTGGACCAATCACAAAAATCTTTTAATATTACAAATCTGCATCTTCACAGAGTGACACAGGCTAGCTAACATTATACTATAGAAGCAAAGCCGTGCAGAACATCTAATGTGCATATTTAAATGCAACCTAAAAAGGCCACATCAACAACGCAATCATGCAACACAAAATTCATTTATCATAACTTGAGGTATGGTTCTGTTCAGAGATTAATTATCTTATTGTGCAAATGCCAGCAATTAATTTTAATGATCATTATAGAAGTAAGTTCAATTAACGAGAGACATTAAGACAGACCTTTCCAACTGATTTATTATTTCTATGCCAATTAGATTGGATAACCATAATAATTATTCAAATGAGTGTTGAAATTCATTTATTTACAATGTATTAATACCAATGATGACTGGTTCTGCTTGAGTATAACCTATTTAATAAAAATACAGATTTATATGTTTTCCAAATTTAAAACCTGATGTACTTATGGATTTCAATTACAGAAATCCTTGCTATTAATCCTGTTGTTATGTTTCCTAATTTAAATTATTAATTGAATTCAATTTGCTTCAACATCAGTCTTTTGGCTTGTAGCAGCATTGATAGATCAATGAATCAGTGAGCTAAAGTATTTTCTCTTACTAGCTATCTTTTATTTTGCTGTATCTTTTGTTTAATAAGATAATTAATTAATATACAAAACTTCAAATCCTACTATTCTACTATTATTACTAAATTATAAATATGAAAGTTTGGATGTTTGTGTATACATCACACCACAACTTCTGAGTGGATTTTAATGAAATTTCATATAGAGATAAGATTAGCTGGATTAAATGGTAGGGTCCCACCACACATAGATGGTATTTGTTAATTGATAGCTCCAAAAATTAATTCGAGTGAAGCCTTAAGCAGAAGCTAGCAGACAATATACACATTACAAAATGGAATATAAGTGATGGAACATACTTCTTATAAAACAAAGGTACAAATTTTAGTCAATATTGCTGTTTACATTATCAATTGATGACATCATTAATTATAGCTGAAGTGATCTAATTTAGTTTTCCTTAATCCTTTATTTGTGTACTAATTTAATATTAATCACAATATTTCCTGCAAATACATTTTGATGTGGTTTTCTCAGTTTCATTGGAACTACATAAAATTACTTGGGAATTTAATTTATTTAGAGCAAATACTATTTCAACAGGGCAAATATGTTTAACCTCTATAAATGTTTTAAGTAGATTTTTTCCTAAAATAATGATACTTGTAAGTGTTAATAAAAATTAAGATAATTTAATTTAAATATTTTTGTCTCCTTTGGTTAGCTTCTAGAAACCAATGCATAATATACATGTAACATTAGGAAGTTTGTTTTTATGTTTTGAACTTTACCATTTACAGACTTTTCTTATGTATTTCCCTCATCAACACTGAGGACTTGAGTAACTTAGCAGTATGTTTTAAACCTTGAAAAAGTAAAATGACACACCTCACACATACATAGCATACAATAGGCAGTAAAACCAAAAAAGTTTGTTTAAGCATGACATCACCTTAAATATAGCATGATTCACAACTAAACACCTGGAGAATTCTAGGTATTGAGACACCATTAGATATACATTTAATAACTTATAGATAAGGGTTGTTATTACACCTATTAGAGTAATTTAAACTGAATTTTATAGATATCTGTATATTTTAACACTTTAATTACAGTTTTTGATAAGGTGTTCCAATTTCAATAAGATATATTGTACTTTCACTTTGCAGGATACTATTTATGGAATCCTTGTGACATGTAGTTTGAACCTTGACCAGAATGGGAATTAAAATTTGATAATCCTTATTGTTACACTATCTACATTTTTATATTATATCTAAGTAATTTAGGAATAAAGGTATGGTACTGTTTGAAAATCACAAACAGCTAGGTATTCTGCAATTGAAGGTCAAATAAGATAATGGACTTCAAGAGATAGAATATGTGTAGTAGGTAATCTTATATGTAATATTGTAGTTATTTAATGAATAGTTACAAAGATACTTACATAAATAAGTCCGGAATAGTATCTGTCCTTGATGTTGTGCAGCACTGATGCCTCATTCAAGCAGGTGAGCTCCGCCATATCCTCAACTTTGTCGAACTTTGGCGGGTTCATCTTCTGTATATCATCAATCGGCACCAGCATCCGCTTCCCGGACTCCGCGATCTCCACTTCCACCTCATCTCCGCGCTCGCCTTTGATCCCCGCGGCCACGAACCCCTGGTTCTCATGAGGAACCCACACCAAACGTTTCTGAGTCCACTCCGCCTGCGTTGCCGGATCATTGAAGCTGTTCCGATCTACCGACAGGTAGCGGAGCTCCGGGTCGTTCCTATCCATATCCACCATCGCGCCCAATCACGCCGCGCGACCCTTACGATAACCTGACACCGGCACTGTATACCACATTAAACGGTCGCAAAGACCGACACTGCACACAACACGTTGTTGAAACCGACCGGCTCTTTATCCGTGTATCGCGGCGGCACGACACGTATAAAATGACGACTGCTACTGACACGAATGACAGCAGCAACGGTTTCGGGTAGGAGGGATGGACCGGTCGACGCCCGAATTCACGTTTTTGGCCAGATATATCGATGTATAAATGGACGGATGCGTCAGATTATCATAATCCAATTAAAAAACAAACACTGCGAGTTGTCCTTAAACGAAATACAAAGTAAAAACCACTTTCTTTTTAAAATTAAAAGAAACTTAACATCCAAGTCACCCCAAGTAATTTTTTACGTCAAACGATTATATCTGATGTCATTGCAAGATGAAAAAATTACTGTTAATATCTTTAGAACAAGATTGGCCAATTTTTTCGTTTTATCTCAGAGTTTCATTATCCACCAATAGAAAACGTGTATTTTATTTTGACTGGCACAGAGTATACAACACATGACAATTTAAAGATGCGTTCATGATTCTAATTTGATTCGTTAAGTTTTTTGAAAATTCATTTACTAACGGTAAAAAAATTTTAAACATTCAGATGTAAATGCAGCATTTCTTGCAACATGTACTAAATTTTTTAATGCTGTAAATATTTTAACTGAAACCGTTAGTTTTATTTTTTAGAAAATAACCTTGACAACGCTTTTTATTTTAAATACATCACAATGTATGCAATAAAAATACAAATACTGTGAATACCTATTTTTTGAAATTAAATTAGAAAATTATTGGTAAGTATAAAAAAATAAAATCTTCATAGTATGTATATTAAAAAATTTATAGTATTGTAATTTAGGCAAATTGATAATTATTCAAAGTTGCCGTATATTAATGAAAAATTAATACTTTTGTTACCCAATGTACTTTTGGTAATAAATTATTAATCATGCGGTCCTCTTTTTTTCTGGAAGTCGTTTTTCATTGGTTCTGTCATATTTATTCAATATCGTTTTTGAATGCAGGCTTTTGGCAGGCTTTATAAATTTGTCAGTGTCAAACACAATGACAATTTGACACTTGTTAAGTGTCAATTTTATGTCATCATTGGGTGTTATCGCTTATCAGTGTGATATGGGTTATCAGTTGTTGTTTTAATTAGAATTAATATCTTTCATAACACTAAAATTTGACAATTCACTAACCCTTTGACTTGTTTATCAACAAGCACACAATAATAACATAGTTAAAATATATTTTGGTTACTACTTTAACTCAATATCAACTCATCACTCATTATCAACTTGTGTTATATAAGTCTTGTAATAATAAGCTCTTAAATACAGTGAGTCGGTAGCTAGAACGCCGAGTGCCGGTTTAACTTCTTGCTATTAAAAATTTAAAAGAATAAAAATGACGTACATAGTTGATATGCGATCTGACACGGTCACAAAGCCGTCGAAATCAATGCGGCATGCTATGGTGAACTCGGCTCTTGGAGATGATGTCTTTGGTGAGGACCCGACGGTTAAAACCTTGGAAAGTAAAATTGCCACCCTATTGGGCAAACAGGCTGCACTATTTGTACCTAGTGGGACTATGGCTAATCTTATTGCAAGTAAGTATTGTACAGTTTTTAAATATAAGGACTCCAATAACCTATTCCTATAAGGAAAAAAATGTTTAAATTTCTATCTATTTATTCTATAATTTTATCTATATTTCACAAAAATTGTAACAAAATGTAAAAATAATAATTACATTTTAGTGTCTTATAATTTTAAATTTTTGTAATGTTTTACTATCAGCCATGTAATATACTTTTGATGTTTTCATTCTACAGGGGGTTTCGTAAATTTATGAGAGGATAACTACTTAGGGTCCTACCTAAATACCTATAACATGTTTTTTTTTAAATATTGTCATTTGTTTTCGGTTGAGGCTAGGGTCTCTTTATATTCACAGGGCCTTTTCTAACATAACTATTAACTTATTAACATACTATCTTCACAGCTATGGTGCATTGCAAACAGCGTGGATCAGAAGCAATTGTTGGACACTTGACTCACATCTACAAATATGAACAAGGTAATTATGTGAATCATGTATTTTTCGAGGGTGAACCTGTTGTAATAAACTCCAGTATTTGCATATCTTAATTGGTTTGGAAGTATTGTAGCGTCAAGGTTACATACATGTTTTTTTTAGTATGAGAAGGAGTTGTATAAGGATAATAATGTAATTTATGACAAACTGTCCTGACCAATGGTGAGCATTTAAAGAATATTATATAATCTGTTGTTGCCGTAACCTTCCACTTAATTTAATGTTCAATTAAACGTTTTTGTCTCTTGTTTACGAACTTATAAAATTAAAACAAAAAAAGAAAAGTACCAGTATATGTGTAACCATATAGCTAACAGATATTTTCCAATTTATTATAATTAGATTGTCCCAAATAAATGCCGTAATGTCCGAAAGTGGAACATTACACATAGTAAAATACATAGACAAATAAAAATTATTGTTTTTAAAAAAAAAACTATTTTTTAATATTTATATTAGCTTCTGCTCGCAGCATCGATCTGATTAAATTAAAATAAACTTACACCTAATTTTGCTTATACTATCTGTGCACGAAATTTCAACGAAATCTGCCTAGGATGTGGCATGATTAACACACACATAAACAACAACAGGTGACCCACTTGCTCCTCTTTTATATTTATAATATTAATAGGAATAGGATTATACACATATACGGCACATTATAATTGGATCGTAATATTTTTGCCTCATCAATAAGAGAAATAAGTTAATTTGATTCCCTTTTTCCAGGTGGAGCAGCCCACGTAGCCGGCGTCCTCCTGAGCACGATACAGAACAAGCCGGACGGTACATTCGACCTGCAAGAGCTGGAGAAGCGGATACGAGGCAGCGACATCCATGAGCCCGTCACGTCGATGGTCGCGATTGAGAACACACATAATGTGTGTGGAGGAAAAGTGAGTTTAATGGACTATGAGAGCTCAACTTTTGATATGTATTTTTATATATTTTTTAATATTTGATGATATTTTCATAACTATGGTATGGCCACGTACAAACTTTTCTTCCAGTCTGGAAAACAGTTGAAATTTTAATGAAACTTAGTTACTCCAATAAGATGAATCGGCAACGTTGCTAATGACTAGGTTATGTATTAATCTAGATCAAAGGTTCCTTTTATGGACGAAATTTCAAAAAATATTTATACATCTTAAATACCCCTTTTTAAAGAAATCATATAGAGGTATTTTCGTAGCCCAAATCACCTTTGAACCCGCTACCATTCCCTCAAAAGTTTTAGCATTCAATCAATAGAAATCACTACCTCTGCCCTGCTGTTCAACCGTTCCATTCCTGTGGGATTTCCAGGATAAAAACTATTTTATGTCCCTTCTTGTTTTTAACAATCTCTACAAAATTTCATCCAAATCAATTCAGTGGTTTAGGCATGCAGAAGATACAAACACACATTCACATTGATAAAATTAGTATTTCAAACTATCTGTACAAAATTTCATCCAAATCGATTCAGTGGTTTAGCGTTTAACAACCATACATTGACATTGATAATTAGTAAGGAAGCGAGGACTATCCACCAGGTCCTCCCAGTAGAGTGGCTGGACGCCGTGTCCAGCGTGTGTCAGAAGCACAGCATCCCGCTGCACATGGACGGTGCTCGTTTACTGAACGCCAGCACCGCGCTGATGCTGCCCCCCGCGCGGCTGGTGCAGGGCTGCGACAGCATATCCGTGTGCTTCAGTAAGGGCTTGTCAGCACCGGTTGGATCTGCTCTGGTCGGGTCCTATCACTTCATTGAGCAGTAAGTTAAATAGAATTATAAATAAAAAAGTATTTATTTTCTCCCAAAATTCACACAGGAGGAGGAGGAGGAGGAGTTTAAACTAGGTAGATCCTGTAATATAGGACTCCTGTTCTCTTCGTATAATAATATTTGAAACTGAATTAATTAATTTACTTAATCACTATTTTGTTGTAGCCATATTGGCCAGTATCAAGAAACTAAGCAGCAGCGCAAGCGATATTATAGCGCACAAGTGTATGCGTAATAACAGGTGCACTTTTTGTTCCTTTATTCTTATAAAGGCCGTTAAATATATATTAATTAGGGTTCCGAACCTCCAAAGAACATAATCGTAATTCGTAACACTTATAGGATGACTTTGCCCGTTTGGCAATTAAGACACTTTTTTTCTTTGAAACTATTTTTCATACAATAGTTATATTCTCATGACGTGTCAAAGTATTCATCGTCGCGCACATTGTAAACTTTATTAAGTCAAATTCACTGAATAGAAATCATTAATTCGCTAAATTGAGAAAAACAAACAATAAGAAAGTAAAAAAATCACATATTTATTTTATACGATATACTTGGCTGATTATTATAAAATTTTACATTTATGAGATAAGAAATAACTATATTTTTCTGCAAAAATATAAATTGTCTTATCCTTTTTCTCATATTAAATCATAACCTTAATATAAAGGCTTATTAAATTATAAAATACTCTATCTTCATAAAATTAATATGTGTTTTATAGAGCGCGTCGCATGCGGAAAATGCTGGGCGGTGGCATGCGCCAGGCGGGGGTGTTAGCGGCGGCGGCCATCGTGGCGCTCGACGAGACTGTTCCGAGGTTGGCCTACGACCACAAGCGCGCGCGTATAATGGCTAAAAGTGAGTTTTGTAGGAAATCTTGGCCAAATGTGAGTTGGTGTGAAATGTTGGTCGCAATTGAGTTGGTATAAAAAGTTGGTCAACAGTGAGTTGGTATATACAGTTGACCAACAGTGAGTTGTGATTGAGTGAGTATGAAAACTTGGCCAAACGTGAGTTGGAATAAAAGTTGGACAAAAGTGAGTATTATATGATAAGTTAGCCAAAACTGAGTTGTAATTAATACTTGACCTAAAGTGAGTAAGTACATGGAAAGTTGGCCAAAAGTGAGGTATAACTTTTGCGGTAAAATTTTGGACAAAAAGTTCAATGTAATTTTTGTGGGGAAATTGGTGTTTTTTTAACCACATTGTCCTACAGCGATCCAGGGCATGTTCCTGAAGACGTTCACAGTGGATGTGGAAGGCGTGCACTCCAACATCGTGATGGTGAAGATAGCAGACTCCTCCCCGCTGACTTCTGACACTGTGCTGAAGAGGCTCCAGGTCGTGGCTTTGGCTGAGACACAGGTAGGTTCGAGAAAAAAATAACAGATGAAAAAATGTGGTACAATATTTTTTTATCCTTAAGAAAAACGTAAGAGTTATGACAAAACTCCCAAAAAAAGAAAAACTAAAAAGTAAAAGTAGGCTACATTCAGTAACAAAAATTTAATATTGATATCGTCGTATCTGCCCATTTGCCTTTAAAATATTGTAAGAAGCTACAAGAAATTTAAAACTTTGAATTAATTAATTAATTTAAAATTGTTCATTGTTCACCAATCGCCATACATATAAATTTTAACAGTTAACAATACTTATAAAACTATGTCCAAAGGGCGCCGTTATCGCTGAGAGTGATCTCTTCCAAGCAACCCAAGCCTTCTATGTTACAAAATACTATAAAAACTTTTTGTGTAATCGATATAGATTATTAAAAACAAAGACCATAGATAAAAGAGGGACAGAAATAGAGAGAGAGAGATTTAAATTCACATTTTAACACAGGTATTGCCTACCTAGCTAGAGAGCCAGGGCCACATACATAACTGTATCAAATAAGTTAAGACCATAAATTCATTTTTTTTTTTTATTAAGGGCGATTGCAAGACCACCAACGACGAGGGTGTGATAGTCAAGGGCGTGGCGTTCACCGACAAGCTGATGCGCTTCTGCCTGCACGTGGACATCGGCGACGAGGACCTGTGGCTGGCCATCATGAAGATGACCTTCGTGTTCAAGGAGCTGGACGCCGCCAACCCCTGCTAAGTTGTTAATGTTATGTTCAAGTTATGTTACGTAGGTAATATGACAATCGACAATGACAAAAACTTTTTTTTTTGACAATGACAAATCTTTTATTTGACAATGACAAATTTTAATTTGGCATCAAAAAGAAAAAATAGGAAATAAAATATAAATACACTTTAATCATTAATGGGTGGCTTACTTACTCTGTGGGTGGTGTGATGTCAAAAAGGTCATCACTCATCATAATATGCTGGAGAATATAATCTACTACTGATATTCGGTGATATGATTGATTAGTTATTGGGGTAGATTGCATTTGAACTCTTATTTAATTTTTACAAATTCTAAAAATGATTAACAATTAAAATCTCAATTGGGACCATATCCATAGGACTATTTTTTGCAATAATATATGAATTTAATATACTAAAATGAATAAAGAGGAGAAAATATTAATATAACATAGCGTGCCAATGTCACAAATTGAAAATAATAATCTTGATCGAATTTCGGCCACGACATCTCAAGACCTAAATTCACTTTATTTACCTTATGGTTATTGTGACCTTGGGCCTGAAAATAAACCACATTTGTAATAAGATGTTTTGTGGTTATAATAAAGTCAACAATAAGCTGTGAATGTAAATGTGGTTATAATAAGCACAACGTAAAGTTACCATTTGGTGAGGGATATATTTCTAGTAGTTTTAAGTAATAGGCTGATATACACGAGGTAATTCCAGTTATAAAAAGAAGCGTGGTATCTACGTGGTAGGAGTGGGTACCCAATTTGCATACAAGGAACTATTAAGGCCTTAGGGTGTTCAACTATAAAGAAACAGTGTAAGCAAAAATACATTGAAATTATTTATATTTGGGTGGTGATTGTAAAACATTTACTTGAGTTAATTATTCAACTTTGACTGTTTAATAAAATTATTATCAATTTATAATTTACATAATGATACTGTATGGTGCTATGTATGCAATTTTTATTGGTCTGCTCGCAGAATACTTTATAACAATATAGAATACCATAATAAAAATTGTATAATTAAATAATATAATATTCTATATGCTATGCTATACATGCTAAATAGTTACCATAGATTTTATAAAAAATAAACAAACATGTTAATAAGTAAATTATATTTACAAAATATGTAATTACTGAATGTCGGATTAGGTGCATACAATAACTAAATATCTATCTCTATTACAATTGGTTGTAATAATTGAAGGCTCTCTACTGTAATTATATATTAAAAGACCATGACCATAAGGAAAAATACATTGCTGAAATATACATATAGCAATTTAACAACAATTGTAAATTAAAACTATTAAGAATATGTGATATTTCTATATGTATAATTATACTGTGATTGTAACTATTTTAAAAGACACTGTTTAACAGATTGGCACAAAATGACAATAATTTGCAAATAATTCGTAACGTTAACTCTAGTTAGTTACCTTTATAAGAAAACCTAGGGTTAAAAACCCTAAGATAACAAAATATAGAAATTATATTTTGTTCTTTTGTTGCTTCATTGGGGTTTATGTTAGAACCCTTAGATGTTTATATATTTGAGATCGTATTTACACATATTGTATTCGAATTTATATTATTCTCTATATTTTTTGCAACTGAAACATATTATAAGCTGTTATTTTTGTATAAGCAAATTATTTACCATATTTTTAAGGATATAAATAAAACACATTCTACATTATCCCTTTGTTTTATTTTGAAGTTTAACAACTAATATCAAAATCAGATCTATATAACATTCACTTTGAAATAGATACAGAAAAACCACTGCAACATAATTGTATTTTACACACCGTAATGTAATGTGTAAATCACTACCGTATAGAAATAGAGGATTTTCGATTTGTATTGAGATTTTAAAATGCCCGAAATAGTGACTCGTAGGAAGTCAGTTAAAAATTGTAGCAAACAAGACCTATGGTACAATACCAAAAAAATTAAATGACTATTAATTTCCGAATTATAGTTTTAATCATATCTTTACAGATATTATACTTAGAATTATTAATTAAATTTATCTACTAACTCAATACTAAACTAAATATACTTAACATTAAGTTATATCACTAAAAAATGAATAAATGACTAAATGATTAACAAGTATGCCAATTTCGACTTGAGTATTATTTATTCACTGAAAATAGTGTTATACATAATCTGCTTAAAATAATTTTGCAAGGGGTATATATTTTTTGCAAAGAAGTAATACACTAGGTGATTATTATAATAGTGTATTAAATTTGCTTAAATAAAGTATTTATAAAATATATTACATTAGTTATAAATATCTTGATTTGGGTGGACTTTTTTATTGACAGTACCAGAGCTGACAGTGGCAAAAAACGATCTATTGCTTATTAACTTAAAAATTAATTTTCCTCCTTCCAAACTCTAATCAGTTCTTCTTTATCACCATATCCATGAGACGCTATTACACTCTTGTAACCATCTTTGGTGTACTTTTTTTTATAAAAATGAAAATCTGGGCAATGGACGGGCTCGATGCCGACCTTCTTTGCCACTATGCCTAGATAAATATCATCAAAGCGGAAATGTTTGACGAACAAACTCGCAACATATAACATCTTCATGGACCTATTAGAAACAACGAATGCCCCTGCAGTTACATACGGCGGCCACTTGTCCCACGGATACTCTTCCAACGACACTCTCCATTTACTCGAACGGAATCTTTGTGGAATGGATTTAAAGACATAACCAGTGAATAACGCTTTCTCTTTCTCACTCTCGTTACTCTCTTTCTTAACATAACTCAACAGATTTTTCACAGAAATATACATATCATCATCAGTAAAGAGATAATAATCAGCTATTGGACAATGTTCATACAACCATCGGAATGACATCATTGTTTTTATCGTATTATTAAAATATGTGTCTAGAAAATCAATCTGTATTATGTCTTTGTATTGTGCCATTTCTTCGTCTATTTTCTGCTGAGTCTCAGATTTCGCTTCTTCGTCACTACCAAGGAAAAATAGAGTTTTGACTGTCTTGCCCGGCACTACATTCTCCCTACCAAAAGTCTCTCGTATTGCAGTTCGCTGGTTGAAATGATCCATCGCTGATTTTACTATAATGAATAAATCTAACTGTTGTAATGTGGAACATTTTCCCGAATTCGTTAAAAATCTATACGGATAAATGTTTATGGGTTTTACACTGGGTTTTTGCCCTGACAACACTTCATTTACAACTGGTTTAATGTCAATATTTAAGGGGTAATCGAAATTATTTTCGAAACTTTTAGAGAACACATAGTCACTGACTCCGAAGAAGTAGTAAATGTACAATACCACACACACACAAACACAGTACCGATAAAGGTTCTTTCTCCTCATTTTGAACTTTGTGGTTTGCTTCATTGTCTGAAAGTAAGGTTATATTATATTACAAAACATATAAATTACAAATAAGAATTAAAATTGATCAAGTATTGCTAGTTATTTATTAAATCGAAACTCTGTGAAGTGCGTTTCCTTGTGTTCTAAATCAAAATGCATTTTCATCAAGACACATTTTAACAATAACAAGTATAAATTATTTAATGCAACAATAAATAATGTATCTCGCATTTAGTGCCATAAGCAAAAAGATACATGGAAATGCTTTATCTATCTCTCACATATTTTTTTTTCTGCCTAAATAACAGCCTGTCACATGCCTGAAACTGTTTTTTTTTTAAATGTAACACAACATACTTCTTGTACAAACCTTTGGACTTTACAAAGAAGTGTCAACAGTAGAGCTAATTGACACGGGTGGTAGGTAGTGATTGCGGATTATGCTATGCAGACGCGCTATCTCACTGTCCACACTCTCCAAGTCACGGACCATTTGGGTGAATTGCACTATACCTGAAAAGCAAATGCAGTTAGACTTCAAATATTCACTATTTGAAATATTTTTTTTGTGAAAGTGTCAACAGACAGTAAATTTTAATTACGCAAATATACAATGTGTATATCTAATTTTTAAATAAGGAATTAAATATAAAACAATTCTTAGTTATTTCTAAACTTTTAAAAAGTTAAAATTTTACACTATGCTATAGGGAACACCAACCATACTACAAGTTTGATTCAATTTTCCTCATAATTAAACAAATAGTTCTTTTTCTTCCCAAACTTGTTTCTTACCTTCTCGAGACCCAACAAAACCATGTCTCTTAATAGTTTCCATTTCAATCTGAACCACCATAGGGAAAACCAGTGACATCATTTTTAACATCTCATTGCCGGCGGCTTCCTTCGCTTCGTCCAGTTTAGAAGCATAATCGGGAGATTCTAGTGTATTTATCACCTCATTCAGTATGGATCTCATCTGTTCTACAGATATATTTTGTAGCGATGCCATGGTTAAGGACCGTCATGTGATATTTGTTATTTTATATGATTAATGATTAATAAGGAAACATTTATTTTAATAGTGACGATGATTCATAAATGTTCCAGCACAAATTATACAGTCAAGAAATTACTTCTGTAACGATTGTTAAGTAATTTGGTAGTAAGACTTCTATATAAAAATAAAGGAATCACATAAAATATGTATTGTCTGTAACAAAGTTACAAAAAGTTACAACAAAGCTCATTCATGAAGCAAGCGACAAATGACAGATGAAAATATCTTGTTTTTTTTCATCGCCGCTGGCAACCACTAGCAAATGGCATTGTGCATTCTGCCATCAATCAATTTAATATCAAATATTAATTTTTGGCATAGAGCGGAGAGCCATAGAATATTAATAATAACAAAACAATAATACAATAATGCTTTAGATATTATTCTGAGTTCTGACCGTAGGCCGTAGCACATAAATTAGAGCATACAAATTAACAGTCATAAATCTTTTTTTTTCTTCAGAATATGATTTTTTCGCTCTCAATATCAAATAACTTATTCTATGATCACATTATTGTATTTACTTGGCAAGAGATTGTTAAAACTGATTATCAACCCAACTTTTATTCGTTATTTTTTTTATACTTTTCATCGAATTTTCTTTGATCACGCAGTTCGCTATAAAATTTGTGAGACTTTTATGAGCATGTAGCATGCAAAGCATGAGGTTCGCCTGATGTTATAGAACTAAACGCAGCCCATGAACATGCCCAACATCAGATTGTCGCAGATTCCTTGCCAACTTAAAGAAAAGGGAGGGGAGGAGTAGAACATGATGGGACAGGAATGGGATACAAGGCTCCGGGCGCCCACTCACCGAACAAAACACAGTGCAATACTGCTTCACGCCGCTCATCTGTTAGAAGGGTAATAATTTCTCCGGTGCGATTTACAAGCCTAATCGTCCCTCTTTCATTAATGATGTTAAGCAGCATTACCCTCTGGCGCCTCTCGGCTCTCGACACCCACGGGTAGAAATATGGTACAACACACGTATTCTAACCCGTCACCACACAGGTAAAATGGAGAATTGGAAATGGTCATTATATATCCACGTGTATAGAATAATAATTTATCCTTTTTTCTACTTCTTTTTGTGTGTATTTTGTGGTTTCCCATAAAAGATGGATTAATTTTTTTCATATTTTACTCTGTTGTTGTGACAAGCAATTGGTCAATGTGACAGGGACTTCTGACATATGACAACAAATAAACAAATTCTATTGAATTTATCTTTTACATAGTTTTAAAACCTAATTATAACTTATATTATTGATAATAATGCTGTTAAATCGATTCGTATGAAATGAGATATTGTATGGAAATGTTATCTTATCAAAGCTAGCTTGATGCTTTCCCACAGATAGCTGCTAATAAACAACAAAGATATTTTGTGAAACGTGTATGTATTGCTTATAATAGTAATTAATTACTTTTAGTTTATTAATAGTAAATGCTAGAATTGTATCATCTTAATTTTAATGTTCTTTCTACTATACTCATATTGATACAAACGAAACAAACGAAACATTAGCTAATTTTTCTATTGCTTTCGTCTACTTGATATATTTCGGTAAATAGCTTTTGATTCCCAGTAAATACTGTCTCATTTTCTTTCTATTTAAATAATTTAATCTTTAAAGGGAAATTAGAAGAGTGGATTAATTATGAATACTTACTGTACTGTTACCAGAAAATTATGTACACAATGTAGCTATACTAAAACTGTAAACCTGAATAGATTGTTTATATGAATGTGCTAATCTCAGGAGCTACTAGCACTTTTAAAAACACTTTTTGTGTTTGATAGACCATTAATCAGTAGTAGCTATAGGCTACATAAGTGAAACTGTGTAGCTAGAATAAGTATATCTTGTGCATCAATTTCAGAAAATTTTTTCATAATATCTACATTTAAAGATGCCTCATTAAATTGATCCTTAATCTTAATTCAATTGCAGGAAAGATGGAGAATGAAATAGAAGATATAGAAATGAAGCCAGCTAGCATCCGGCGGAATGTCACCATCAGGAACAATGTGGCGAGACAGGTTGCTGTCAACTTTATGCCCTCTCGGCAAGCACCCTACAGTAAGTTGGATTTTTTACTTGAAATAAGGTAAAAATTAAGTCAACTATTAATAACTACTTTAAAACTTTAAATAGTCAAAACATAGAAGGAATATTAAATAGAAGACTAGCTGACCTAGCAATTTTTGTACTAACATTTTTGAATGAGACACATTTGACAGACACAATCTATTTGTATGGATAAAAATATAATTGTCGTTTTTACTATTCTATTCACAATTTCTTCATATTATTTCACTGAACATATCAAAACTAAAATTAGTCAAATCGAATCAGTCGTTCTCGTGGTTTAGCGAGACTAATGAACGGATATTGATTTTTGCTTATGTAGATTATAATTTAATTATAATTCATAATTTCCTTCTCAGTTGCATAACAAGTTGCCTTTAAAAAATAGCTAATTTAAAACAATCATAACTTAAAGAAAATTCTTCAATTCAGAGTAATTTGTTCACTTAAATACAAAATGCATACTTGCCTGTATTTAAAGTTCTTCATATATATTAAGAACTTTAAAAGCAAATAATATGTTAATTTTAATGTACACTCACTTTGTAATGAGTTTTTTTTTTATTTAAATCCGCAAAATTTTAATAACAAAAAAATTATTGTTACATTGAAATCCTTTTAAAATTCAACATTTAAACACTGAGAATGTACAATTTACTTTGAAATTTTAAGCAGTTGTTCAACAGGGCATGATTAAGTTAACAAGGTCTGATTAATGTAAAGGTCTTGTGAATCACTTTCCTTGTTCACAGTTTAAACTGTAGCTTTGTAAATCATGCAATATGTTGCTTCAAGACATTAGAGAAGATCAGAATATAGGTATATATTAATTATTCTTGTTAGGTTTCAAGTTACTGAAAATAAGAAGAATTCAAATTAATTTGAAGAAAGGTGTAAATTTTGGTCAATATTTCATCATTAAAATTTATAATAAGAATTCACTATAGTGTTATTAAAAAATAAAAAAGAAGACTTCCTAATCCTCTGTAGTTTCTAACATTAGTCATACATACTTTATATGTAAAAGATATACATATAGTAATCAGGCACACCATTTAAACAACACCAATAAACATGGATACTCAATTGGGGATATCTTATTTTCTATTATTATTTTATTACTTACTTTGTCTTCATTTCCAAATAAGTTGTCAAAAATTATTTTAGATTTCAGATTTTTTAATGTGTTTTCTTTGTTGGAAATTTTCAAATAAAATAAAAAAAAAATGCAAATTTTCCAGACACGCTCCGTCTCCGGCGCGTTAACAGCGAGAGCAATGCATTGCTCGAGGGGGTGTCGGACGCGCCGGACCCGGAGCGGCACGTGGACATCATCGTGCGGGAGATGGAGCAGCACGGACACCTCATGGAGGACAACCCGGAGTCTGAGGAGTTGAGGAGGTGGGTCTGATTGACCAGACTACATTGTACTAGACACAGTTTGCATAAACAGCGATCTTCTATAGATCAATTCATCCACGAAGACGCGCCCCATTATTCTTCTCAATCGTTGATAGTATATGTACACAAGCTACTGCTTGTGTGAAGTTTTATAGGTACATTCTTACCTATGTGTGCACACGCACACCTGAATTAATAGACTAATCAAGACAAATTGCGATCATAGTAAAATATTTAAAAATTTAAAAATTGGTGGGGCGCATTGTCATGGATGGCACTATCTAAGCTTGTCGGGATTGAACCCATACTTGGCTCAAAATTCTTACTAATATAATAAATGCGAAAGAAACTGTCTGTGTGTCTGTATTTACCACTGAACCGATTTGAAAGAATTATACAGAGATAGTTCGAAATTGAGAAAGTATTGATTATAGTCTTCTTCCCGGAAATTCCAATGGAATCTCTTGAATTTAATGATCTTTTTCATTTTTCCCCAAAAACTTTGCAGATTTCTATTACTATTTTGTCCTATGTCATAAGGAAAATTTGCGTATTTTATCTACACTAATATAATAAAGAGGAAAACTTTGTTTGTACTGAATGTATAACATTATGCTACGGAAGCGAAGCCACGCGGATCAGCTAGTTATTTATATAATGTTTCGCTACACTGTAGCTACTACTGTATTGATGTTTGTGGTTTTCTAGAGAGGCTCTCCGCGACCTGCCCCAAGGCCTGACGATGAAGAGGAACGTGCGCGCCAAGCTGTCGGCCTCTGTCAGCCTGCGGTCCAAGCGGAGACCCATATCAGTGTATAAGAGATTCAAGTATAGGATTAGCTTTGCTTGGAAACGTGTAAGTTTTTTTTATAAGTTTTTTTAGTTTAAACTAATTTTGAATTAAATTTCTAAAGGAGTTCCCAACACTTTTCGGTCCGCGACGCACTTACGAGTTTAGTTGGGTATATGTTTAAACGTCCTAGTGTCTGCGTGGGGTGGTTTTAGTTCAAAGTGGTGGAGTTCTAGTTTCAAGAGACGCATCAATGTGGGGAAGGGAAGCAATGAAATCCTGGTGACGCCCCTCCTGCGAGAAACTTGGTTCTCATTGGTTGATTATAATCGCTCGTTCATGAAAAACGATTCGTGTCTGTTATTCTATGACGTTGCGTCGTTTATGTTATGTGTGTTAGTATGTTTTTGTATGAGTTACGTATGTCACAGCCGGAGGCCCCAAAATAAAAACAAATTTACTTATAATAAACTTTTTTAGAGCTAAACTTATTATTACAGAGGAGCAGACTTGCCCGATGCAAGTCTACCGATATTCTAATGCAAAAAATGGATATAAAACTAAAATTAATTAAACGCTAACTATGTACTACGTTGCACGGCATTCCATTCCCGTGAGAACGGCAGTGTCAGCTGAACTCTACGGGAATGCTTCCATAATATATGTCACTAAAATTGTTTATTTATTTTTATTGTTTCACAGATGCGCGAAAGTTTCCGCGACCTAATATTCTCCATCGAGCTCTGGTACGAGCCCATCCGTAACATCGAGGGCCACCTGGGCTCAGCGGTGGGCTCGTACTTCCACCTGCTGCGGTGGCTGTTCGGCCTGAACCTGCTGCTGTCCATCTTCATGATCTCCTTCGTGGTGGTGCCGCAAGTGCTGCACGATAGCGGGAGGAATTCCACGGGGGGGTGGGGGTTTATGGAATTTATTAGTGGGGAGGTTAGTCAAAGTCAAAGTTAAAGTCAAAATGTTTATTTTCTAAATTGTTGAGGCACTTTTAGAACGTCATTTACATTAACATAATAAATATTTTTTTTATTTATGGTTAGTTTTGTGATATCCAATCCCACCTGCTGCATATATTTCTTTTATAAAACCAATTGCTTAGTTTTAGCATTGCCTGTTAAATTAATTTCTGAATACGCAATTAATGCTTAACTTTGAAACATGCTTAAAAATCATTCCGTTCCTTAGAGTATAGCATAATATACCTGATATATTAGACCTGTTTAAATTTTAACATTGTTTCAGTATTTGTGTAAATTTAAGTTTTATATAAGATTAGGAATGATTTTTGTTTAAATTGTTTCTTCAATAAGTTGTCCTAGCTTCTTTTTGTTTTATTTACAATGTGTACAATTTTAGGGTGCTTTGGAAGACTCCCCACTGTTTTATGGGCACTACCATGACGGAGATATCACCACCTCCGTACCCTTGACATACAATATGCCGTTCGCCTACTTTTTCACCATGCTCTGCCTGTATCTGATGTTCTTTGGGGTGCTTTGTTATAGGTATGTACACAGTAAAGAAGGGACATAATGATATATATTTATTTTATTAAAAGAAAAATACATTTTTATACTTTAAATTCTACTATATTAACACTTTTTAATACTTATTTATTTAAAAAACAGTTTCGTACATCTTGGTCAGGTAAGTACAGTAAATAAATAACTATTGTAAAAAGTGATAATATTATTTTAATAAAGTATATAAATATCATTATGTCCCTTTCTCCATTAATAAGAGTGATAGTGACAGTATGACATTTAAGAACTTGTTAGTATTTTCTCGTGTTTGTTTCAACACGAGTATTTTCCATATTAAATAAAATACTTTTTAAAGGTTTACACCGCGTTTAAAATCCTTTAAAAAGTATTTTATTTAATATGAACTTAAAGTTGTTGAGCTACATATATGCTCCTTTCAGAACGGCGTACTCGTACCGGCGCAACTTCATCGGCACGGGCGGCGGGCTGGCGCACGTGTTCGCGGGCAAGATATTCTGCGGCTGGGACTTCGGCATCGTGTCCTCGGCCGCCGCCGCGCTCACCGCCGCCGGCATCTATAGCGAGCTGAAGGTGATACCCTTATTATAGTCTTCAGTATAAATGTAAATGTTCAGATTATTTAGAGAAAAATATGTATGTCAAATACGTATGTTACAAACCTGTTTGAATTACCGCCCAATCCAACGCTTCCTTTTCCATAGAAATTATTTTTTCAATTAAAAAAAATAAGATATTTTTTTGTACATCTTTGTTTATATGAGAAATATCGATATTTGCGTTAAAGTAACATATAGTATGATAATATCCTAATTACGTTTTTTATATGTTCTTTTTTCATTCATGTTAAAAAAAATTATACATGTAGCGTCATGGTGACGTCACAATTCCTAAATCGCGATGTTGAAAGGTTTTCTCCGCTTAGCTTATACACAATTTTCAAACACCAATCCTCAGGCCCTAATGGCCTAAAGGTCTTGTGGTTTATTCGCTTGAGGATCTTCCCTTTTTATTTGAGGAATAATACCATCCTCTACATATAAATGACATTTTAAAAATGCCCCAGAAGAGTCCGATGTGGAAAACAAACATTTTGACTTTGAATTTATTTTCAGGAACTCCTCAGCGAACAGAACAAGGTCCGCACCGAGAAGACCCTCTGCACAAAACTATTGCACGTCACCACGAACGTGCTCATCTGGTGCGTAGTGCTAGTGGGCATCGGGGGCATTCAGTATGGAGTGTGGCAGCTGCTGGGGCTCGACTCCACGACCCCGTACTGGCACTTGTGCGTGTCGCTGCTCGTCACCACTGTGCTGGCCACCTGCCCGCTGCTGTTCGACTTCATCAGGTGAGTGCACAGTGTCAACAAGATATGTCGCCAGTCGATCAGCTAGTCGCAAATTTATTAGACAATGGGCTAGGGGGTTTTAGGTATTCGAGAACATATTTCTTTATTTGTTGCTCTTTCGAATCTCTAGGGGAGGGGGGCATAGTTATGAAAGTCACAGCGAGATGACAGTGCCGCGCATCGCAGCGATCAGTTTCATTGTAATGTGAATTCAAACTTTATACTCTTATATATTTACAGCGGTGGATTTTCGAGCGATTATGGACCAATTATATTTGCCACCGATTATATTTTGAAGACCCGATTGAAGCAGTATAGGAATTTTCTATTGTGCAGGAGGGGGTGGGTTGGATCCTACATAGTAGTAATTAGATCCCATTAAGTATGTCTATCAGTTTCCAAAGAACAGGCTATGCTTGGTCGGGAAAATATGGCGCAGCGTTAGATGCCCCTGAATATTTGTGAATTTACTAAGTTAATATTTCAATTGCAGGTTGGAGTTCTACCAGCCGCGCACGGCCACGTACGTGACGCTGGCGCGCACGTGGCTGCTGGACATCACCACGCTCGCGCTGCTCTTCGTGTACTGGGCCAGGTCTGGGACTGAGGTAGATATACATAATCATTTCTAATGACCCAAAAACTTTGGACGCACATTTGAAGACCCGATTGGCGCAGTGGATGTGGCAGTAGTCTATTGCGCTGGAGGGTGTGAGTTCGATCTCCACGAGTAGAAAATTTTTATGTGATGAACATTGTAATTTTCTGAAATCAAAATCATTTGTTTTCAAAAATGTTTATACAAAATTTCATCCACATCGGCTCATTAGTGTTGGCATGACGAAGTGACAGACAAACAAATGAACAGAGTTACTTTCGCATTTGGCATTACTTCCCCGTGTGACGTCGTGTTCGAATACGTGTGTCGCCACTCCATTTCTACCCGTGGGTGTCGTAAGGTGACAAAGGTTATGCTGCTGCATAACATCTTGAGTTATAAAAGAGTGGGTGACGAGCATCACACTATTGGGCCAAGCTCGCACCGGTGTAATTTTCCCCTCCAGCAGAAGATCGACGTGAAGCAGTATTGCACTGTTTTAAGAAAGGCAAGGCATCTGCGACACTATGCTGTTGTAGATGTTCATGGGCTGCGGTCAGTCACTTAACATCAGGTGAACCGCATGCTCTACTAGCCTGCTTTAATATAGAAAAATATATAGTTTTGTAAGGCCTTCCTTACAAAACTATATATTTTTCACTTATTATATATATAATTATATAGTATCCTTATATTCGAGTAATTAATAATGATATCAAACTGCAGTGCTGGGAGACGTCGCTGGGCCAGGCCGCGTACCGGCTGGTGCTGCTGGACACGCTGGTGTCGCTGCTGCTGGTGCCCGCCGTGGAATTCCTCAGGATGCTGCTGTTCAAGTGAGATATAATTATTATTATTTTATTTAGAAAGAGAAAAAAAAACTGATTGATTTGTTGAAATCAATCAGTTTCAAAATACAATAAATTAAATATTTATATTGTTTTTCTCTCCTACCACGGGTTGCCTGGAAGAGATCGCTTCATAGCGATAAGGCCGCCTTTTTATGCTTACTACTATGTGTAACATTTTATTATTTTTTTAATATTTTTGTGTGCATATATAATAAAGAGTTTTCATTCAGAAACACTTCTCTAGTTCTATTAGTTGTACAACTGTGGAACTAGTGAAGTGTTTTTTACAAATCAATCAAGATGCAGTTCCATCAAGAGATACCAATACGAAATATAAATTAAAGAAATAATCATTTATTTCGACACACGTAATCAATACAATCACATAAAACCAAAAAAAAAAAGAAAGAGATGATAGAAGACTTTACTTGACTTTTGAAGACAATAGAAAAGGAACAAATAGAAACTAAATAAATATTGAGTGTGGAAGTGGAGTTCTGTATGGTGAGTCTGTGTCTAAAACAAGACGTACTGAATTACAACTAGCTCCGTGCTTTGACCTGGGTATATCGCCTGTTCCTGTAGGATTTTCGGGATAAAAGCTATCCTATACCCTTTCTCGGGGCTTAAATAATATCTGTACACTTTTCATCCATATCGGTCGAGTAATTCGAACCCTGTTCAAATTTAAACAAAAAAAGCAAATCTTTATAATATTAGCCCATCTAGCCAGGATTGGTCGTTCAAACCCCAAATATAATAATAAAAAAATTTGCACAATAAATAAAAACTAAGAAGTTATATTAATATCCATATCTTCTAAGTAGGTTTATGTCTTAGTGTCAAAGTACCAATGCATCCTTTTTATTAATTAAAAACATACATCTTTTTCTTCACGCTTCTCTTGAGAGCAAAAAAGAAGATTCCAAGCCTTAAAATAATGTGATGATGTTTTGATATTACATTTTTTTTTTCATTTTAGGTACAATGTGACAGAATCAGGTCCAGAATTCAATATAGCCTACAATTCTCTGACTATAATCTACAACCAAGCGTTGTTGTGGCTGGGCATGCTATTCTCGCCTCTATTGGTAGTGGCCGTAACGATCAAATTCCTGATTCTGTTCTATGTGAAGAGGGCCTGCGCTTTGCGAGCGTGCCTGCCAGCAAGGAAGGTAATGTGCACATAATGTATAGTCTTTATTGTGCATGCTATTCTCACCTCTATAGTAATAGCCGTAACGATGAAAATCCTGATTCTATCCTTAATGAAGAAAGCGTGCCCTTTGCGAGCGAGCTACCGGCAAGGAAGGTATTGTGAATATAAAACATAAGCGATATTATGTTATTCTCGCCTCTATTGGTAGTGGCCGTAACATAAAACATCTATACATATAATAAAATCGTAGACAAGCCGTGTCTGTACATTTAATATTTTCAAGAAAAAATTAGTGTTTCGTACTTCGTTTATGATTCTAACTCAAAATAATGATTTTTAGAATTTTTGTCTGTTTGTCTGTTTGCCGGTTTGTCTGTTTGTTTGTTTGTTTGTGCATACAAACATGCAGTAAACTTCGAAACGGCTTAACCGATTTAAATACGGTTTTTGATTATATATTACGGCTAGCCCCCCGGAGGTTTTAGTGTTTATTTCATTCAAATCGGTTAACAAATAAAAAAGATATGAGGGTTCAAAGTTATCCATCAAAACACATCATCAATGCGCGTAGTTACATCAAAATTTAATCTTTTAAGTGTTATTTAAAGCACTTTTTATTGATAAATGTAGCCTTCTTTTGATCTCGAATGTAAAATACGATCATGGTGGCTAATCACAACAAAGACTAACCAACATGCAGAAGATATTGTTTGCGTCCATAAGCAAATATGTGTTAAACCCATGGAAACATCAACTCTTTTATTCTGAGAGTACACGACAGATTTCCAAATGTCAATATTTTGCAAAAAAAATTAAAATAGAATTATTAGAATCATATAAAACTGAACAGTGACACTTTTGTTATATTTAATGATATACTTCGAACTAAAACCTTTACGAGGTATATTTTTACAAACGTACGTTTTTAAATCTTAAAAATTGTCATAAAACCTACATTTCGAAAATCCACAAAATACAGAAATTTGTAGTCCACGCGGGCGAAGCCGCGGGCGGAAAGGTAGTAATATAATATAATAAAAAATTATATTTATTTTTTACAGGTGTGGCGAGCTTCTCAAACGCAAACAGCGCTGTATATCCTGGTAACTTTGTCCCTTTTTACAACAATATTCGGTATTGGAGTTATGTTCCTTGGGTGAGTATCTATTTATTTTTTATCGTAAAAAGTAGTGCCTGGCTTATTATATACGAGAAAAAAAATTAAATAAATAAATTTTCACGACATTTGACACATCCCCATTTAGTCCTAAACTCAGCAAAGCTTGTACTATGGAAGCTAGATAACTGATAAACATATTTTTTTGATTGTTTATGTCATGAGTAATGGAAAAGTATGATTTCTCTAAAAAATGCATGCTACTAAGTTATTTCTTATCATATTTCTGATTTTAAGACAATACAGTACATGTCTAGTAAGATAATGATGGAATGAATACATTAATGGAACTTGACTTGATCTTTCGGTATAAACGCTTTGCCATAAAATAAAAAATTATAAAATTGTTTGCTATGGTCTTACAGGCCCATTTTATGAAAGTAACATCATTGTATATTGTACTTCGAAACATGAAGCAATAAATAAATAAATTATTTTCTTGAAAAAGCAACATAATTTCCAGCACATCGTCACATTCGTGCGGGCCGTTCCAGCAGTATTCCACGGTCCTATCCCTGGTGGGCGAGGGCCTGCTCCGCCTGTCGGAGCGGCCGGCGCTGGCGAGGGTTCTGGCCTTCATCGTGAGACCTGGAGTCATCGGCTTCCTCTTTGTGGCTCTCTGGTGAGTTAATCAAAAATTAAATTTTCAACTGTTCGTAATTTAAAATTTATAGTAATATAGTGGAATGGAGAATGTTACTAGGTATGCCAAATAGGTTGAAAGTTTGTTACAGTATAGCTTGTACCTATACAAATACACTGTTTTTGTTGCAGTCAAAAATACCAAGTAGTTTTCATTTTATAAGCTTTTAAACTTTCGAGTTCCGCTAAAGTCACGTGACCGCTTGTGACGTCACAAAACAGACGCCGCGCGGGCCGCGCTACTTCGCAGCAACTATAGTACGTGTGGGAAGCGCTATAGCGAGCGCATGAGCTGTCTGTTTTATGACGTCACACCGCCGCAATCGCCGCGTCGATTTGTTTTGCTTATAAATCAAAAACTAATTGACGTAACAAAATATTTTTTGCAACTGTATTTTTTAGTTAAAAAAAGCAATATGAAAAGCTAAAAATCAAAATTTGTTAACATTCTTCATTGGAAAAGTTAAAATGTGTTTTTCGCTAAATAGAAAAGTGGGTAAATTAATTCAATTTACATTTACATTTTTCTACTGTATTATGTATAGTGAAATTATATTGACAAATTACAAATAAAAATTAATTAAAAATGCATTTTAATAATACAATTTATAATCAATCACAATAAGTCGTCTGATAAATATTAATTTATGTCATAACAGGCCTTTTGAAAACTTCATACATTTTGTTTTCATCAAATTTAAGTAAATATATTATAATTAGTACGACATAAAATAAAAAAACGGCTATTTCTTAATGGCATGTCATGTCCAAACAAAAATATGTAATAAATAATATGTAAATGTCAAAAAAAAATCAAAATTAAAACCATAAATCTCCTGTCTCTTTTTCACCCTTACAACACTGAACCGATTAGAATGAATTTTGTAGAGATTGTTTGAAACCTGAGAAATACATAGGATAGTTTTTATCACGAAATCCCGGGAATGTGAGTTATACGGGGTAAAACAATAATAATACAACAAAACAATAAAAATAAAAATTAAAAATAATATAATATAATATTAACAATTTCAGCGTATGCGTGTACTACATGCGTGCAAAGTCACTCGCTCAGCGGTCGATGGTGACACTACTCAGGCAGATGCTGGTGTTGCAGGCCAAGGACAAGGACTTCCTGCTCACCGCCATCGCTAAGGTGTCTAATGGAGGTAAGTGTATAGGTTTCTGATAAAAACTAAATACATTTATTTTTTAACATCTAATAGAACATAAGAGATGTATAAATCCATTGCGATATGTGTTACTAATTAAAACAGATATATTTACACTGTTTATAGTTTTATATTGTTAGTGTTAAAATTTAAAAAAAATAGTAGTTCGCTCTGTACTAGACCTTAAACTGTACATTGTAAATCGATACCTTTAATACCATACCTCCTCACTGGGATACGTTTATATACCTTGAGAAGGAGGCGGAATAAGTTGACAGTAATAAACATAATTTAATTATACAAGTTTTATCTGGACAACTTTTCAAAAGGTAAATAGCTATTCAGTTAAATCTTATTTGATTTACCTTAGACTCTCTGATGTCTTGATTTTGACTTTTTTCATTTTATTTTTCTTTGATTTTGTTAGGGAAATTTGTGTGATTAGTTTGTTCGGATTATTAATTTATATAAAGATTAATTTAAGTTATTTTTAAAAAATATTTTTTGGGAACCATTCCTCAAAATTAAATTATTCATGTTCAAAAGCTTGATTCATTAATGGTTAACAATTTATATTCAGAATGGCTATACAGTCCCAAAGACGAGGAAAACGCTGATAGCCACACCTGGCGTTACTTGCATGAGGTCCGCAAACCTTCCAACGCAGGGTATCACTTCGATGCCTCGAGACTGTCACATCACGAGAGACCGAAACAGGACAGACCTAAATCTGAGAGACCAAAGTCTGAGAGACCCAAGTCTGATGGAGACACAGACAGTTCCTTTAGCTGGCAAGGATCCAGCAACTATTTAAATGATTTGGAAGCTAGGAAGATGATTTGACAGGTATTTGGGGGTATTTTGAAAAGTTTCAAAACTTTCATCCGATGATCTTTCATTTGTGTTTTGTGTCTTTGAAAATGGAAATAGAACATTAAGTAAATGTAATCAATATTTTCCAGCATCAAGAAAATATACCCTATAATTTAATAGTTGTAAAAGTGATCTGTACGACCAGTTCTGTATCATATGCAAGACCTAGGCATTATAGACCTAAATCCGAAAATCAGAAATACCAAAGTCTTATAAATTTATAGACCTTTAGCTAGCAAGGCTGTAGCAATGATCTAAATGATTTTGGAAAATGTTTTGACACCTGGCAAAAAGATCTTGGGATATTTTTTCGAAAATTTTCAAAACTTTAATCCGATAATGAAGTATTTATATTGTGTCTTCTACAAAAAATGGCAATATGTTAAAAAAAGGTGGCCATGTCTTCCAGTCTAAAAAAATAATTATAACCAATGAATTACAAGATTTTCGGATTTTATTACTCTCAGGTTTATTCTAAAAGTCTATTGACGTTTTTGGAATATTTAAAAAGTTTTGTAATTAAAGTAATGAACTAACGATTGTCTAATAAACTTTATCGTCTGGTGGAGTTAAATTGCAACATGATTTATTAATAAGGTAAGCAATATTATTGTATTATTTATTTTTATAATATAAAGGTCTTTAAATACTGAAGTGACAAATATAACAGACTGAAAAGGAAATAACTCAAAAGCAATATAAATGTATATTTAAAGAATGTATAAAGGTTGTAGAAATCTGAAAAGATGTGATATGAAAGGTGCCAAAGTAGGTGAGAGAAAGAATATATAATGATCTATACTTAATGACTATCCTTAATTATGTAATGATTTTTATAACGATTGATAATATTTGTCATGTAATTGTATAGATAATATAGTTAAATTCTGTAACATTTTTTTTCGTTTTTATAGATTTAATAAGAATTACATTGTATTTTTTAATAATTATACATAATGTAAATCTTCTAATGAGTGTGTATGTTCAATATGTGTTTTATATGTCTTATATATCTTATGTGTGTCAAAAATACACTATATATACATTATACATATACATAAATTAATTACTAACAAAAAGCAATGTTTATCATCATATCTAATGTATACTATACCTAAAAACTGCCATTTTTGGTCTTCCAAAGCTAAGCATAATGATAACCTGTTGTAAATCGTGTACCAGTATTATTTTATATTTTTTGTATTAATGTATCGATTAAGTATTATATCAAATTATAATCAATGAATTTATGTCAATTTTAAGCATAATGACTAATGCATTTTCCTAAATATTCACGTAGTTATGACAATAATATTTTTTACAATAAATTTTTATGAAAAAAATCTTGTTTTATTTACACCCTTCTTGAATGTACTTTAAAATTAAATGCAATATTATTTTTGTATAATATGATAATAAAAAAATAGTTCAATAAGTACTATCAATATATAAACGAATATTGATTAGACTACTAAAAGCTGAATAATACAAAATAATAAGTAAAACAAATTGATATGAAACTTTACTGTTGATTTTTGAAAACTGTATTATTTGTCTCACATTTTTTATTGATGAGGATAGCCCGTGATTTGCATATTTTTATAAGTTCTTTAATGCCTACAAATATTATAATTAGAAAGTAATTTTGTTTGTCCTCTTTTCGATTAATCTACTTAACTAATCTCTATATATTGCATTCATATAGTTGGGTGTGCGGAGGTTCATGCTACCGTTTATCCCAAAAAATGTGATATTCCCCTGGGTTTTTTGGTGAGAATAGGTTGACTTATGTCTAATTTCCTGTAATAAATGAATATTTTATACAGTTCTTAGCTTTTAAAAACATATTTCATCAATTTTAATCAATTTAAAACTTAAGCACTATTTTTTTTTAATCGCGGGCACATTATGTAAATTAGCCTTTATTATTGGGAGGTAAATCAGCCTTACATTAATAGGTACTTCTTAGAAATAACAGATATAACGGCTGATAAAATTGTAAATAAGCGACCTAGCAACTGTTGACATATTTCCATAACAACGTTTTATTTTGGACGCCCGAGTCTAAGATTAATAAATATTTTCTTAAAATGTTTGCAACTAAGTAAAAGTCCATCTATTAAGGTAAATAATAATTAATTAATATTGATGTAGACGAAAGATATTTTATAGAGCGAGCTTTCATGTTGATGAAAAATGTCATGTGGAAATTTTGTAAGCTTAAATAACTATTATCTTATCTTAAACTAGCTGTTCCCTGGCAGTTACCCCATTGCCAAATACCCCATTGTCATATCAGATGACCGACGTCCTATTCGCGTCTAAAATATAATGACAAGTACTTATTTATACTGCTTAAGTTTTTCCCACCGGTCTATGGTTGATTGGTACAAAAGTGCTAACGAGATTTTCTGGGTTCGATTCCTTGTTAGAATAGGTTGATTACCCCCAAATAAAAAACTTTAAATTTCAGGTTTATTACATACATTTCTATATTAAAAAAATAATATATAAGGCTAGTCAGTCAATTACTATCGTTGCTATTGCTATAATACAGTAACAAGATCTCAATAGTAGAATAATGGCGAGTGGTGACCGTAAGCGTGGGCCCCCGCCGGGCCCCAAGTGCCCGTCGCGGTTCGTCCCCGGGCCCCCGCGCAAGCAGCCCCACCTGCCCTGGATGCCCCGCGCGGGGTACAGCCAAGAGCTGGACAAGGATAGCGAGCTGTTGAGATCGGCGAAGAATTATTATCCTGAAGGTGAGATATCTATTTTTTTTAAAGAAGTAATGTAACAAACAAAAGTGCTGATACAAACGAAAGTTGTTGCAAAATAAGTATAAAAAAATAAAACTTATTAAAGGTTCTCACGTCGGTGTACATATTACTTACTAGCTGCGCCCCAGGGCTTTGCTCCCTTGGGAATATCGGGATGATATATAGCCTATAACCTTCCTCGATAAATGGGCTACCTAACACTAAGACAATTTTTCAAATCGGACCCGTACTTCCTGAGATTAGCGCGATCAAGCAAACAAACTCTTCAGCTTTATAATATTAATATAGAAGATTAATTAAAACTTATATCGAAGAACACAGACAATAAAGTAAATGTTTTACTTTAAAAAAATAAGTTCTCCAAACGTGTGATACTGTAAGTGATTCGTTTTTTTTTAATAAAATAGGTGAAAGTGAAGGCGGCTGC
>LQNK01001548.1:13051-28481 GCA_001586405.1 Phoebis sennae | reverse complement strand
GGCGCGACATCCCGCTCAACATGGTGATGCTGGACTGCGGGCCCATCAACGACGTGATCTGGGGCGTGGTGGACGGCCTCCGCCAGTACATCGTGGACCACTTCACGCTGCTGAATAGGAAGTGGAACCGATCGTGAGTGACCTTCACAACTTGTTCACTGTTGATGCTGATAACCTATATTTAAGTGGAATAATATGATATCAATTATACTAGTTATTTGTTATTGAAAATATGTAAAACATACTTGATATCAATTTTCTTAACATTTTGAAGAAAAAAAGTATAGTACATACCTATAAAAAAGCACCCCAAAGAACATCAGATACAGGCAGAGCATGGTGAAGAAATAGGCAAACGGCATATTGTAGGTCAAGAGTACGGAGGTGGTGATATCTCCATCATGGTAGTGCCCATAAAACAGTGGGGAGTCTTCCAAAGCACCCTGGAATTGTACGCATTGTAAATTATAGAAAATTAGCCGCGTCCAAAACTTCCGATCCCGTGGCAACTCGGGGATTAAAACTAGCTTATATGTTATTCTGAACCCTGACCGAAATTTTAATCGGTACAGTAGTTTTTGCGTGAAATGGTAACAAACAGACACACACACACGTGTGTGCTGTGTGATGAATGAATGTATAAACACTTTATTTTATGCACCAGTAGTACTTAATAATATTAGAAACATTAACTTAAAACTATACATAAAAAGGGCGGCCTTATCGCTAGTGAGCGATCTCTTCCAGGCAACCCGCGGTTAGAGAAAGACATCCGTGTGATGTTTGTTTCTTTTGTTAAATAAATATAAATAAATAAATATTCCTGGACATTTAACACAACGCCATCTAGTCCCAAACTAAGCAAAGCTTGTACTATGGATACCAGACAACTGATAGACATACTTAAACATGTTGACAGCAATAAATATTTTTTTTATTATTTATTTATTTTTTACAGAATTTGCAACGTGTACGAGGAGATGGCGGCGCGCGCGTCGGAGAGCCCGGAGAGCACGGCGCAGCTGGTGGAGCTGCTCGCGTACATCCTCGAGTGCCGGGACTGCTCGCTGTTCGAGCTGCGCGAGAAGTCCCGCACCACGGCCGAGTACGTGCTGTTCCTGATGGAGCATGCGCATTTGACGTGTGAGTGCAAATCTCCAATCACGTATAATTTCATTCATTTTTTTCTTTCTTCTTTCCTTCTTTCTTTCATTTCAATAGAAAAGTATTGTAGTTTTTTTTATTTCTTAGTAAATAAACGACGCTGTAGTTTTAGTCTATAATAATATTAATTTATTAAAAAAGAGTAAAGATATGGTTGTTTGTTTGCTTGTTTGAATTGAATAAGTAACTACTGGATCGATTTCGATGATATTTTGTGTAGAGATTGTTTGAAACCCGAGAAAGAAGACAAGATAGATTTTATCCCGGAAATCGTACGGGAACTAAAGATACACGGGGGTGAAGCCGCTGAGTTTTTAATAATTATTAGTTTTCACAAATACAATATTGTCCCTGTTACCCTTTCAACGCCACACTGCCACTTTTGTTAAATTAAGCAATTATTTATGTCTGATTACAATTAAAATTAAAAATTGTTAGTTTTGTTACTATGGAAGAGGCTAGTCACCCACAACACAGGGCATCTTAGTGTGGGGACTAGAGCTCAAACCAGTTTATATTTTATAGATATTAAGTATATTTAAGACGTATTATTATTAAGAAATAATGTAAACTTTTGGTTCTTTCATCTATGGTAAATAAACTATTCTATATGGTTTTTGAATAAATATTTCTTTTTTTCTTACGCATAGTTGAGGACATAAATTTGAACACGCGCGTGTTCCTCTGGCCCCTGGACATGGAGGACACGATCGACCTGACCCTCAAGACGCTGAACACCAAGAAGATAATGGCGGAGGACAAGCTGAGGAGCAGGAAGGCGATCTTCGAGGAGAAGCTGAAGAAGCACGAGAAGGAGCTGGAGCTGTTCCGCCGGTTCGACCCGCCGCTGCTCAACCTGGACCTGCTGCGGGAGGTCGTGGGCAAAGTGGATGAGATATTCAATAATTTGACGGTGAGTACTTTAATGTATACTAATAGTGTAAAGAGGAAAGGGTTGGTTTTTTTTGTTGGAATTGAATAGGCTCCGAAATTACTGAACCGATTTGGATGAAATTATGTATAGTCATTCTTTGAAACCTGAGGAAGGACAGAACGGGATGGTTCGGGATAGTTTTTATCTTGAAAATCTTATGGGAATCGTAGATAGACGCGGATGAGACGGCAGAGCTTAGCTAGTGTGTCACTATCTGTCTGATTTATTATTTAGTATTTATATGTTATCTGAATTGTTTGTGTTCAATCCAGTTGTATGCAGTTTTATAAATTCTAGTCATTACAGCTAAAATATCGACTAGGTCTTAAAATTGCTAATTATACATATCCACATTGTTTGCTATATTTTTGGCCTTACTTAAGTAACATTACTATAGGCATAAAATTAAATTTTATTAATAACTAATATAATTAATCTACAGGATGATAAATACGAAGCAGAAGATATAATCCAAGAGGAAACGTTGCTAGATCAAGAAGTGTCGGTGTATTTCAGCCTGCAGACGATGCTTGCGGGCATCGACCCCTTCCACAAGCTGTGGCACACTGCGTTTGATTTCTATGATGGATACGAGAAATGGTGAGTGTGATAGGAAAAAAATAAGATTATAAAATGTGAAAGGTATTATTACAAAATGTTATGTAAACTCACGCTTGACACGATTTCTATATACGGAACTCCTTAATTATTCCGTTCACTTAAATTTTTAATTCCAATATTTTTTCCACTTGTAATCACATTAACAATGCACATTAACAATGCAACGACCAACTCGTTTAAAAAGGCTCATCAAAAATCAGAATTTTGCATGACGGTTTATAGAAATACTCAAACACACTATATTTACCCCACCTATTTGACCTAATGTTGTCAGAACACAAAATTTAAGAATTCGATTGTAAAATTAAAAAAATAAAATAGAATCAAAACAAATAACACAATTAAAATACAATAGTTAATCTGCCTAGTAAGGTTCTAAGGATTTTGGCCAAGATTGTCGTGAGCCCATCCTCCGATAGATCCGTAGAAGTCGGAATTATCAGCGTCGCGGCTTCTTCACCTCGAAATATGCCGAACTCTATCTGTGCGCAATACATATCATTAATGTCACTAAGTGTTCTGTATATGTGTATTGTTATAAATGTTTGTTTGTGGTGTTTTTTTTGTCTATTGTGTAAAGATTAAATGTTTTATGTATCTAACTATCTAAGTTTTGCTTTTTTCTTACTTTTATTTCTCGTCATTTTCAGGTATCACGGCCCATTCCTGGGCCTGGACGCCGAGCAGATCTCGGAGGACGTGGAGGCGTGGTGGAAGCTGCTGTACAAGCTGGGCAAGCAGCTGTTCGAGTTCCCCGGCGCCAAGCGCATCGCGGACATGGTGCGGAACAAGGTGGAGAAGTTCAAAGTGCTGCTGCCGGTGCTGTGCGCTATCTGTAATAAGGTAAGGAACAAGATGGCACTCTATAGAATGTTACATATTCGTCATATCTAAGATCTATGCCATAGATCTAGAGGTACCCCTGCCCTGTAATTAGTTTTTGTATGTGTTAGATTCGATTAGTCCTATCTATACTAATATTATAAAGATAGAAAGAAGAAGAAAGAAAAGAAAAATATTATAAAGAGTAAAGATTTGTTTGTTTGTATTGTAAAGGCTCCGAAACTAGAGGACCTATTTCCTCCTGAAAATCCTTCCGGAATGGGATATATACACAGGTGAAACCGCGGAGCTTAGCTAGTGAGTAATAATTGAGGACTTGATTAAAATAATTTGATAAGTTTCGTATTGACATCTTTTTATTATTTAGACAATCATTAATACAGCCACCTAAACAAAACAATAAACGTACCGAATATTATATAATTGTATGGTAGCCAAAATCAACAGGGACTAGACAACTGCGTAGGAGATATTATAGTGCCCAAGTGAATACGCGAACACAGATGCACACTCAAAGTCAAAGTCAAAACGTTTATTTTCCAAATTGGCCTCTTTCGAAGCGCTTTTAGAACGTCAGGGCAGTGCACTGTAGATTCGTAGGTCGCTGGTTCAAATGACCAATATGTACGGGGTTAATCCGTACTTGATAATAAGTAAAAGATTTTTGCTTATTTAAATCTTCTATTTATCGGTATTATATGTAATGAGCAATGCGAGGTGCTCTTAATGACCGTCGACAATGAACTGAATAAAAAATTATTATTATTGTATGAAATGTGTAAAATTGGGTCATATTTAAAAGTTAAGCATTATATTGTACTTTGTACGCGCTTGCTCGTACACGATCTCTGTTCCTTTATTCTCAAACTTGTATGATATCAGGGTATGCGCGACCGTCACTGGGCCAAGATCAGCGAGCTGGTCGGCGCCGAGGTGGTCCACGAGCCGGAGTCGACGCTCGCGGACATGGTGGAGCAGGGCGTGCACGTGTACGCGGCGCAGCTGGAGGAGATCGAGCAGTACGCGGCCAAGGAGTACTCGCTCGAGCGGGCGCTCGTCAAGATGAAGGAGGAGTGGGTGGGCGTCAAGTTCGAGGTGCTGCCGTACAGGTGAATAGTAATGAACTTAGGAATAGTGTGTCAAAAGTGTGGTAATTAATGCAAAAAAAAGGTCGTTTTAAGTGTTTCAAAATATTGTGGTAAGAAAATATTTTCAAGGCAACTATATAAAAAGTAACTAATGTCTAAACCTTTTTCTTTAATCTATTGATTTATTTAAAAATCCGTATTAAACTCAGTTGGATAGTTTTAAAAATTTTAGCATACATAGGGACGGTCAGCGGGAAGCGACTTTGTTTTATAATATATAGTGAATGGTTATTGTTTCATCAAGGACAAATAAAAATTTAAATTTTGATCCACAAGTACTATTTACAAATATATATTATGTTTTTGGACCAATCACTGATTTGCGATCAACTTCCTATATATGCTATGTAATAGAAACCAAAAATACAAAGTACATTAGACAATTGTAATCGAAATAAAACCCCCCCTTACAGAGATACCGGTGTCGGCATCCTCACCGGGCTGGACGACATCCAGCAGCAGCTGGACGACCACATCCTGAAGTCGCAGACGATGCGCGGCTCGCCCTACGTGAAGGCGTTCGAGGCCGACATGGTCGCCTGGGAGGAGAAGCTCATCAGCATGCAGGATATACTGGACCAGTGGCTGCAGGTGTGTGGGGATTTCATAGAATAGAATAGAAAACACTTTATTGCACACAGACAGACAGAAGATACATACATGAAAAGAACAGAATATAAGTGCAAGTAGGCGGCCTTATCGCTAAAGAGCGATATCTTCCAGGCAACCTTTGGATATAGGAAAAGTTAATTAATGAAAAGAATAGAAGATGTGCATAACTGACTAGAAAACAAATTGTAAATGAAGAAAAAAATAAAAAAATAAATAAAAAATATATATCTTAATTTCATACTATAGTGTCGGCAACATTTGTAATTTAATGTTTTAACTTACAACCAATGATCGACGATCGCTTCATAGTTGAATTTAAAACTCTTTATTTTCGAGTGCTTACCTATTATATAATACTTTGCTTATATATTTCTATTTATAGCTTTCCGTCGAAGCATTTTAAAGCTTTCTGTCGTAACCAAGCCACCTTTACTATGTAAAGTTTTGTCAACAATCGTTATTTTACGAAGGGAGTGTGGATATACATGTATTCCTTTGAAATCTCAAAATAAGCGTGCATAACATAGTAACATATCTATAGTTATATAATATCATTGGTTTAAAGATAAATATTTTTACATGATGCAGAACCTTTCTACATGATCAATAGTGTTCTACATCTCTGTTTTCTTCCAGTGCCAAGCCACATGGATGTACCTGGAGCCGATCTTCTCCTCAGAGGACATAATGCGTCAGATGCCCACCGAAGCGCGCAACTTCCGCGACGTGGACAAGGAGTGGAGGACCATCATGGGCGCCACGCAGAAGGACCCCATGGTGCTGCGGGCCACCGACTACCCTGGCCTGCTGAAGAAGCTGCGCTATAATAACTCGCTCTTGGACGATATACAGAGGGGACTGAATGATTATCTGGAGAAGAAGAGGCTGTTCTTCCCGAGGTTAGTGGTGTTGGAAAATGTATTATGAAAAATTTATTAAAAGTAATATTTGTTAAGTGTTCAAAGAGGGGTAGAAACGGATGCTTGGATGATATTTGTAGAACGTATTGATTAATTGAATGTTATAATCTTATGACGGCCATACACGTTAGGATTTGCACGATAGTTTTAACTTTATATTCGTGATCAACAAGTAAACTAACGTGTGTATGATAAAACTGTACAGACCTCCATAATATGAAACTCGGTTTTGCCAGTCGGTTATGCTGAAGTTAAAACCATCATGCAAACGTGCATGAACTCTATTATTGAAGGCAATTAAGGAGGAAATTGTAAAGATGAAATTATAACAACGTTAAGACTTGAACTGATAACAACGTTTTAAATTATTTTAAATGCATTTAATTGTTCCGTAGACTGAGGTAGGGTATCCGATAAGTGTGAGAAAAAAATTTTCTATATAGGAGCAGCATACGCTGAGCAGTTTCCCTTTCGACGCCATACTGCTACTTGTTTGTTATTAAGTTATTATTTGTGTCTTATTCTGTTTGGTTCTTGAATAAATCTTTCTTTCTTTTTTTCTTGCTTTCCCTGTTATAGATTCTTCTTCCTGTCCAACGACGAGCTGCTGGAGATCCTGTCGGAGACGAAGGACCCGATGCGCGTGCAGCCGCACCTCAAGAAGTGCTTCGAGGGCATCTACACGCTGGACTTCAGCGCCAACAAGGAGATCATCGGCATGGCCTCCTCGGAGGGCGAGATCGTCAAGCTGTCGTCCAGCATACAGCCTGCTGATGCTAAGGTTAGTTACTTTTTTTTGAGTAAACACTAGTTTTTTGGTAAACACTAACTAAATTTTTTTTTTTATTATTCGTATTAATTGTGTGTGTTATGTGAGTATGGAAAACTTTCTTTCTTTCTTTTGAGTAAGTACAAGCTGTTTTCCCCGTTCCAGTGAGATTTGATCAAATTCATTAGTTTGAAATCATTTGGCGAATTCTAAAAAAAATATTATAAATATTTTTCTGGGTTTGTTTTAACGCGAGTACTTTCCATAATTAATAAAAATACTTTTTAAAAAAATAATTATTTGCATAATAAACCGAGTTTAAATCTTTTAAAAAGTATTTTTATTCAAAAATTATTACGTTTGAATTTATCTAATGTTTAGAAAGAAATTTGGCAATCTCAAATTTATTTTTTCACGTCCAGGGCATGGTGGAGCGCTGGCTGCAGCAGCTGGAGGAGCAGATGATCGTGAGCCTGCGCGACGTGGCGTGCGAGGCCATCACCGCCTACCCGCTGGCCGAGCGCACCGAGTGGGTGCTGTGCTGGCCCGGCCAGATCGTGCAGGCCGGCTCCTGCGTGCAGTACACCACTGAGGTGACACATACGCATATACGCACATACGAACATACTCATATACGCACATACGCACATACGCACATACGCACATACGCATATACGCACGTATACGCTAATATTATAAAGAGGAAAGGATTGTTTGTTTGTATTGAATAGGTTCTGAAAGTACAGGACTGATTTGGATGAAAGTTTGTACAGAGATTCTTTAACGCCAGGAATGATATAGGATATTTTTTGTCCCGAAAATCATCTCATGAAGACAACTGTCATCTCAGTAAATTGTTAAGTTAAGGTGTAACGATTTAAACTGTTTATTCAGGCGTTTATTTTACAAATTCTGCTTTCCAGTCTGCGACAATTATTATTAGTTATTTGCTTTTTTGTGGCGAATAATAAATATCTAGCGATCTTCAATCCTTCTGTAGATCAATTGAATAAATAAATATAATTTTACTGTTAAGCATAGTGTCTTAAATTTTTCGAAGGTTCTAAATAAAGAAAACTACTACTACTGGCTATCGTAATCACCCCAAAATGAATCTTGGCTTCCGACAATAAAAGACGCCACTGTCTTCTACAGAGGGCGGTCTCTTCCCAATGAAGTAACTAAATAAAAAAATCTGCTCCAACTCTTGTTTCACCAGGCAATAGAAGCGATCAACAACACCAGCCTGCCGGAGCTGATCGAGCACAGCACGGAGCAGATCACGGGGCTGGTGTACCTGGTGCAGGGCGAGCTGGAGCCCGGCAACAGGATCACCGTCGAGGCTCTCATCGTGCTGGACGTGCATGGTAATAGGATGCTGGTTTATTACTTGGTTATGAGAAGAAATCTTCTCTATTACTTTTGTAATTGACCGAGCATAGAAAGAAAGAAAATATTTAACCTGACACACACAGCTACTATAAAACATATCAAAGAATATAAAGAGCAAATGGGGCAGCCCCTCAGTGAATCCTGCGTTGTAAATACCCTTAAACAATAAAGCAAGGTCTCAGAGTAGATATGGCTTGCTGAGTGTACGTTTGTATGTAAGTACAAATGTTTGTCCGACGATTGGAATATCGTTAATCGGGTCATAAGATTGTGTAAGTGAATAGTTTATAAAAAAAATTGAGTTAGCGGATAGTTTATAAGAAAGTTTGAGTTCGAAGATGTTCGAAGATATCGATGGTGGGGGGGGGGTCAAATAAGAGAGTTTAATACGAATGTACACGAATGTGGTCAAATGAAAGGTCCTGATTAATACATTACAACGCAAGGCCTAACGTCGCTAAAGACTCATCATAAGATATCAGACGTCTAACACCTCATGTACCTGCATCTCCAGGTCGGTCGATCCTCGAGGAGATGGAGCAGAAGAAGGTGCGCGACATCACGGACTTCAACTGGATCTCGCAGCTGCGCTACTACTGGCGCGGCGACCGCATGATGTGCTCCATGATCACCACCGACGTGGAGTACGGCTTCGAGTACCTGGGCAACACTGGCAGGCTGGTCGCCACTCCGCTCACTGATAGATGTTACAGGTTATTTTATTATGTTACAGCAGGCAAGCGGAGCATGCGGTTCACCTGATGTGAAGTGACCGGCTGAAGTGATAGGGAGAGAATTAATAGTGGGGAATTTGGAAAGGAGGAGAACAGGATGGGAGGGGAATAACATGGGAATACAGGCCTCCGGGCCTCCGCTCACCATACGAAACACAGTGCATGCTTCACGCCGATTTTCTGCTGGGGTAGAAATGGAGTAGCGACACAACTATTCTAACCCTTCGCCACACGGGTAAAATTTCGATTTTTTTTCCAAGGGGCTTTTACACGTAGAGTATGCCAGCCCTATTATACTCTAAATACATATATACTTGGACTAAAATTTAATATTGTAACTACTTTAAACTAGAGATATAATATGAATAACTTATTTTAAGATAACTCATTTTAAGTGAAAGAATAGTTCTTATGAGTTGATAAAACCATTATAATTCGAACCAAAGACTTGAAAAGAACTGTTGCATCGTCACTGATTGACCGAGACAATACACTAAAATATTTATAAAACAACTAGTGTCCCTAATTTAATTACTTGTCTTTGTTCACGATGAGCATAGATCTATGCTTCTTAGTAATAATATAAAATTTTACTTTGTAAAAAGTTGGATAGGGGACTATACTTTGTAAAAAAGTTTACATGAATAAAAATATTTTTTATTCTATAGAAATCAAAAAAAAAAGAAACTGAATAAACATTTTTGATTTTTTTTTTCTATAAAAGGAGACGTAGGGAGGAGGAATTACAACTGGATCTGACTCATTCTTGCTATAACGAAAATTTATGTTTTCATGTTATTTTTGTATCGACATTGCAGCTCTAATAATTTAATTTTGTGGCACACATATATACACTTAAGGCTATATTTTTAGGACACTAATGAGCGCCCTGAAGCTGAACCTTGGTGGAGCACCGGAGGGCCCGGCGGGTACGGGTAAGACGGAAACCACGAAGGACCTGGCCAAAGCCGTGGCCAAGAAATGCGTGGTCTTCAATTGTTCTGACGGCTTGGATTACAAGGCTTTGGGGAAGTTCTTCAAGGTGTGTTAATAGTCTTATCTATACTCAAATAGTAAAGAGGATAGATGTATTTTTTGTTTGTTGTTTGAATTGAATAGGTTCCGATACTACTGGACCGATTTGGATGAAATTGCACAGAGATTGTCTGTAACCCGAGACAGGACATAGTATAGCTTTTATCCCGGAAATCCTACGGGAACGGCGGATATATGTGGGTGACCCCGCGAAGCTCACCTAGTTAATTTTTTTTTAATTTTTTGGCTCTTAACAAATGCATAATAGTGGCTCGTAATAAGAAACCAACAATCAGTCTCTTTCTATAATATTTGGATTTATTGTAATAGTTGAGGTCTTTTATAGTTGGGTAATAAACAAAAATAAATCAAACTGCACAATCTGAACAAACAATTGAATTTTGAATGTAAATTTGAAAAAAATGTATTAAACAATACAATATACTTAATTTGACAACACGAGTACAACACATAGAAATTTTAAGGTATAATAAAACAATAATAAAGTATAGGCTATAAATTAAAATCTAATGGTTTATTTTTCCAAATTCCAACTTTTACTTTTTAAACATATTTCATACATATTTTTCTTCTTTTCATACATATTTTTCATTTACCACCGATTCGGAAGGCAAGGCAACAGCTCTTCCAGGCAAGATTTATTTGTATTGTATTATGTACTAACATCAAAAATACATCTCTTAATTTCAGGGTCTGGCTCAATCGGGCGCGTGGGCGTGCTTCGACGAGTTCAACCGCATCGAGCTGGAGGTGCTGTCGGTGGTGGCGCAGCAGATCCTGTCCATCCAGCTCGCCATCCTGCGCAGGGACAAGCGGTTCATCTTCGAGGGCACGGAGATCAGCCTGAACCCGACCTGCTCCGTGTTTATTACTATGAACCCTGGGTAAGGGCTTTCTAACAAATGTAAATAAATGTTCAGGTACATGTAACACAACGCCATCTAGTCCCAAGTCCCAAGCAGAGCTTTTCAAGTGGTTGTCTGGAAGGAAATGCTATTTAGCGTTAAGACGGCCATTTGCACTCTTCCCTTTATTTTAAGTTTTTTTATAATTACTTTTTCTATGCTTATGTTTGTGGGCAAAAAGTATTTCAATTCATTTCATTTCAGAGCTTGTACTATGAAAACGAGATAACTGATAGATATACTGGAAAATACTTTTTTTTTGTAAATACATACATATGATAATAAACACCCAGACAGTAGAAAATTACAATGTACATCACATCATAATTTCCAACTCATGGGGATCGAACCCACACCCTCCGGCGCAATAGACCATTGCCACATCCACTGCGCCAATCGGGTCGTCATCAAAATCAATATCAAAAGACAAAATGTTTATCTTTCAAATCGGTCTCTTTCGTGGCGCTTTTAGAAAGTCATTTATATTTACATATTTAATATATATTTTTATTATTTATCCATTGTGCTAGTCAGGCGCTGAAGGATTAGAAAATTTATGAGACGTTAGGATGAAATTGCATCCATAATATTTTTTTTACTACTTTAAAAGTTTCTCCTTTACCACTGTCATTTACTACATAATATGTTGATGATATATGTTCGTATGTACGAAACTAAAAATTGTAAAATGCTCGCTTATAGCCATAAGATGATGAATTTAATATTTGTTTATGTTGTTTAATGTTGTATACTTCCTAAGTTATAGATAATCGTTCGACGATACTTATTCTATTGAGACCTTGTAATGCTTTGGGTTACACCTGTAAATTACTTGTGTAAAGAAATAAAGAGTTTAAATGAAAAACAATTGAAAGAAAGAAAATTCGTTTATTGCCAACAATATAAATAATTAACATAAGCAACATACAACAAAAATAAAGTTGGTGGCAAATGGGACCAACCTCAGCTTGTGCTTCTCGAATCGATCGAGCAGCGCTGATTTTCAGGCTGGCACGGTGACGTACTATACTATATACATTTCAGATACGCGGGTCGAACAGAGCTGCCGGACAACCTGAAGGTGTTGTTCCGCACGGTGGCCATGATGGTGCCGGACTACGCCATGATCGGCGAGATCACGCTCTACTCCAACGGATTCGTTAACGCTGGCCCGTGAGTCTTATTTGCTTGCCGGTTCTTCTTAGTAGACACCGCCTTCCGAATTGGTGGTAAATATAATATGAATGAGTCTGCAAAAAGCCAATTTGGATATATTTAGAATATGAATTTGGAACGTTTTTAGTATCTGGAACATTGTAAATATTTTGTAATTTCGCTGGGCGTCATTTTCGGGTTGAATAGGATTGCATTCTTCTTTCTCCGTAGATATAAGTTTGAATTGAGATTAAGTTTGAGATTTTAATAATACCAAACTGTCCAGAATTAAATTATTTTAAGTGTCTAGAAAACATGAATTACATATTTAATTAATGAAGCGTCAAAGTGAAACTGTTGTATACAAGATCCCAAGAACTGTTTTATACCAGAAATTTGTCTACACAATATTATAATGAGGAAAGTTTAGATCCGAAACTACTAGACCATATTTAAAAAAATATTTTACCATTGGAATCCTATACTATCCCTGATGAACAAAGGCTATATTACATTATGCTACGGGAGCAAAACCGCGCGGAATACCTAGTATTAAATAAGTCTTGTTACCCAGGTTGGCTCGCAAAATAGTACAAGCGTACAAATTATGCTCGGAACAGCTTTCTTCACAAAACCACTACGACTACGGCATGCGAGCCGTCAAGTCCGTGCTGTTGGCGTCTGGAGCTCTGAAGAAGAACTACCCCGAGAAAGATGAGGCTCAATTGGTGTTGAGGGCCATAATTGATGTCAATATGCCGAAGTTTTTGTCGCAAGTGAGTATAGTTTGAAATTTCTTGAAAGTTTGCAGGTTAAGAAAATTTTGTTGTTTGATGGAGTAGAATAGAAAGCGATTTATCTAATTGTCTTCTTTTCTCTTATCATACTTTCGTGATTTATCATACTTTCTTATCTTTTTTCGGCAATCTGATGTTGACAAGCACAATAAACAATAATCAATAAACGAATGACGCTCTGTGTAGTACGCACCTATATTAGATTCTACAACTATTCAGGAATACGTGTGCCAAATTTCAAGTTTCTAGCCCCAAGGGTTTGGCCTGTGCGTTGATTGAACTCTTGCCTTTTATATATTAAGATTACTTACTTACTTAATAGCTGGCGCGAAGACCTCAAAGTGGATCTTAGCCTCCGACAATAAAAGACTCCAGTATTCTCTACAGAGGGCGACCTCTTCCCAATTAGGTAACTCGAGTTCTTGTAGATCTTTCGCCACTTCATCTGAATTATTAAGATTTTATAATATTAAACAGTCGGTTTATGACATTTGAGGGTTTCACTTGTCCCTACCTCTACACTAATACACTACATTTAATCGTCTTTTCTTCAGGACGTGCCTTTATTCATGGGCATCTACTCAGACCTGTTCCCGGGTGTGGAGATCCCGCAACCAGATAGAGCTGAACTGCTCAAGTGTATCAATAAGGAGTTGGAGAAGAGGAACCTGCAGCCGACAGAGTGGTACCTGGAGAAGATCATACAGGTAAGTTGACACAAGAATCGGGCTACTCCGTCTAATTTCTGAGGTGAAACATGTAGCTATTCTAGCTATCTGAGTCTATATTCTCGTCCCATTCCTCTCCCATCCCGTTCTACTCCTCTCTCAATTTCATTAACCCTCTCCTTATCCCCTCCCCTTCCTTCAAACCGGAGAAAGACAACTGCGACACTTTGCTGTTGTAGATGTTCATCGGCTGCGGTCAGTCACTTAACATCAGGTGAACCGCATGCCCTGCTTGCCTGCTGTAATATATATATATATATTTATTATTACTCTAGTCTATTTACTTATAGGTTTACGCTACTACTACTAGCTTTGGAAAGCCCATGAGGAGGCCTATACCCAACAATGGGTGAACTAGTGCTGATAAGAAGTTGCACTATATAAACAGTGAATGCTATTTAAATTTTTCAGATATACGAAATGATGTTGGTCCGTCACGGCTTCATGATCGTGGGTCCTCCGATGGGTGGCAAGACGCAGGCCTACCAGTCCCTCGCCGACTCGCTGCGAGCGCTGCAGCTGATGAAGCCGCCCCCGAGGCACAAGGAGTTCGGCGCCATCTACAGGATCATCAATCCCAAGGCGATCACCATGGGACAGCTGTATGGGTGCTTCGATCCAGCGTCGCATGAATGGTAAATTAAGAAAAACGCTCTTGACAGATAGACAGATAGACGGATACCGAAGTGATCCTATAAGGTTTCCGATTTTGTCCTTTGTTCGGAACCCCAAAAAGACCAAACTCGAACTTTATACCAGCAACTACATTTAAGTGTTAGAAAATATGTAGTTCACTACATTTGATTAACTTTTGAAAACTTTGTTAGGTTGTAATGAATAGGCTCAAAAACTACTGGACCGATTTTAAAAATTCTTTCACCATTCGATAGTTACATTATCCACGTGTAACATAGGCTACATTTTATGGGCTAAATGTATAATATTCTGCTACGGGAGTAAAACCGCGCGGATCAGCTAATATATTTTATACATCGTTGAAAGACGTGTTACATAAAATTTTGATTTATTTATTTATTTACAGTACCATTACAGGGGAGTCCCCAAAGCGTTACAATTAAAACTTATAAACTAATTACATTATTGTATAACTAAGAAAGTGGATTGTTAATTTTTAAATGTACTTTCTTTGTTATAAAATAAATTGACGTCTGGTATCTGAGCAAGCATGATGCACCTACCACGAAATGTTCATACATGTTTCATCATTTTTAACCGAGGTTATCAATTCGGCCGTATTTATTTATGTATGTTACCGCATATCTCCGGCTTTTATGGACCGATTTGGAATTTTTATTTTTGCATTCGATAGAGTAGAGTGTCATTGTGGTGATGTGGAAGATATTCTAGGGAACTCCTCGAAAATCAACAGCTCAATAAGCTCTGCGGTTAAGCTTTAATCATGTATATACCAATTGAATTGTGACTAGATGATGTGATTACCCTTCACAAATCACTAAAAAGGATAAAAGAATAAAGTTCAATAAACGATCAAACATGTTCAGGTCGGACGGTGTGCTCGCGATAGCGTTCCGCGAGTACGCGATGTCGATCACGCGCGACCGCAAGTGGATCCTGTTCGACGGGCCCGTGGACGCGGTGTGGATCGAGAACATGAACACCGTGCTCGACGA
>LQNK01001548.1:0-12783 GCA_001586405.1 Phoebis sennae | reverse complement strand
CTGGTCGCGCTCGACGACAACAAGAAGTTGTGCCTCATGAGCGGCGAGATCTTACAAGTGAGTGGACAAGGATTAAGGGTCTTTTTCTAAATTTGATAATTTGGTACTTAACTAACGGCCGTTTTCAATATTCTATCTATCCCTTGTTTTGTTTACTAAAGTCAGGCAAACCTATCTATTTGCTTTTATATAAAGACACATTTTTATACTTTCAATGCCACTACATATATTATCTATTACTTACTTTGATTTCAATATGCTGTCGACGGATAGCTTTTGTTATGACTTTTGACAATCAAATGTCATTTAATTTGAGATTACAATCTATCCATAATCTTTGATACATTATTGAAAACGGCCGATAGAGACCAGTTGTTGACACGAAAATTACACGTATCCTGCTTATCCTACTTCCTACTTTTATTACAAATGGGAAAGTTTGGATGTTAAGATGTTTGTATGTTGGTCAATCACGCTCTAACTACTGAACAGGTTTTGATGAAATTTATATATAATATGCAGATAGGATAATAGATATATTAAGGATGGATAGAGAAAATAAATTACAACTATGTTTTTACTACTCCATTCAAAAATTGACTTCTTTAACAGATGACAAATAAGATGAACCTGATATTTGAACCCGCTGACCTGGAGTTCGCGTCTCCCGCCACTGTGTCACGTTGCGGCATGATATACATGGAGCCTGAACAGTTAGGTCTGTACAAATATTTTTTCTCTTTCATCTTCTGAGGCCATGATATTAAGATATATTTATTGCACTATACCTTAACATAGTTAAAATATACATATATATATAATAGATATATTGCATTTTTTTCATATATTATTAAAGATGTAATCAAATCCATGTTTATTTATTGTGAACTAGATGACTTTCGCGGTTTCACCCGCGCATATATCCCGCCCCCCTAGGATTTTCGGTATATAAATTATCCAATGTTATTCAAAGAATCCCTGTACAAAATTTCATCCAAATCAACCCTGTAGTTTCGGTGTCTATTCAATACAAACAGACAAACAAATATACACATGTTTCCTAGGAAGGACAAAGTATAGTTAATCCCGAAAATCCTACGGGAAAGGGATAAATACGCGGGAAAAACCGTGGAGCTCAGCTAGTTGCATATAAACAGGCGACATATATATACGTATATACGTATGCCGACGTATAGATTTTATGCTACTGTTTGTACTCTATAATAAACGTCAATTTAAGACCTAAATTCGCAGGTTGGCGCGCGTTCCTAGCCTCGTATAACACGCACCTCGGCAAGAAACTGATCCCGGAGCAGTTCGACCTCATCCAGGAGCTGATCGAGTGGCTCGTCCCGCCCATGTTCGAGTTCCTGCAGCTGAAGTGCTCGCACTTTGTGCAAGTCGGTGAAATACACCAGTTCTATGTGAGTGTTGCATCTCTGATAAATAAATAAGTAAATATTCCTGGACATTTAACAGTACGCTATCTAGTCCCAAATTAAACAAAGCTTGTGCTATGGAAACTAGATAACTGATAGACATACTTAATCATCCTTTTTTGTAAATACATATATACTATAGATAAATTGACACCCAGACCGTAGAAAATTACAATTTTCATCACATAATTGTTTTCTACGCGTGGGGATCGAACCCACACTACAGCGTAATAGACCACTGTATTGCCATATCCTCTGCGCCAATCGGATGTCGTTGATTAGCATTGTTGTAAACTGCGTTAACTTTTAACCTGTACGTTATCCTTTTTGTTCAACTAATCATGGCCAACTACTGAAAATTAGCGTGTATTCAGACTAACTTTGTGTATGTATACTACTTAATAAACTGTTATAATAATTCTCTTGATTCAAGTAAACTTACATTACTTAAGTATGTTTGAATTGTCAACCTTATATAGTAATACACATACATTACATGAAATTTTATACATTAAAATAATATTATTTTTTTTTATTTTTTTATAACCTTTATTTATAGGCTTGAGTCGTAAGACGACTATGTCAGCCCTATGCAAAAAACAACAATTATCTTCACCTTACATTAAATATTATAACAATATAATCAAATCCATTTATCAACTAGAAAATAATAATTAATCAAAATCACTTTAACTGTCGTTTATGGAAGGTCCTTTGTCTATACATTTACATCTTGTATATATTTTTGTCTCTTAAATATCCATTTGAAACACTGTTTCCAGTCGTTCACTCGCCTGTTCACATGTCTACTGGAGGGCGAGACGCAGTTCAGCACGATGTGGCTTCAGTGCACGTTTGTGTTCGCACTGCTGTGGGGCGTGGCGCCCACTATTAACGGTAAATTTTGAATTAAATGTACCCTCTTTCTTTTTTTTATTATGTTTAATCATCTAAATTCAACATTAAAAGTTTTAGTTAATAAAAACCTTAGTATAATATTTCCTTTAATTAAACAAACACAATATGTTTGTTTATATGCAATATCAGGTATTATGCGATGTGTATTCTTTGTTGTAGATTTTCTTTAAAAAAAAAATAAATAGGTTGTACACTGTAAATGTAACCTTGTCTTTTCTGAGCGTTTGAATACCTTTCTGTAATTTATTATCACTCACGTACCTATAATTTTATAACTTTTCAGGTGAAAGTCGAAAGATCTTTGACACGTTCTTCCGCAAACTGCTCGACGGAAGCAATGCAGCCTACCCGAAACCCAAATCTTTCAAGCTGACCAAGAACCAGCTGTTCCAGGATAAGGACACAGTGTTTGACTACGTGTATGACAAGCGGAACAACGGCACCTGGATACCGTGGGTCGACCTGGAGAAGGAGGTGCCTCTACCACCCACTGCTAAGGTAATTTGAAGTAGACTGAATCCTGATGAGCAGGGCCAAAATAAAAATGTTATGGTTTTCGAATATGGGTCTTTTTAACCGATTTTCAGAAATAGGGGGAGGTTCTCAATTCTATTGCATTTATGGACCGATTTGAAACCGAAACTGACTTCCTCACACACGTGTTACCTATTTTAACAAGATTTTGCACGGACTTTGTATAGATTTCAACGATAATATAATAAAAGTTATTTTCTACTTTTTAGTGTGAAGTTGGTTTTATTTTTTGGAGAAAATTTATTATTCTATTACATAGATGGAAGATACTCTGATCTATTATATTTTCTCTTGCTACTTATTCTCCGATCAACGTTCCGAATTCAAATTATAGTTACTTATGTCTTTAATTTTTAAAGTGCTACGATTACAATTGTAGTTCTAGTGAAGTGCAGTGAAAAGAACACAATATGATAGTGTCTTTCATTTACGACACACAATAGGAAATATGTCACTGGACATTTTCTAAACTATTATTAGAAAATTAAGTTAAAACAAAATTGCCTTAGCTTTATTTCTTATTTTTATTGCTTAGCCAAGATTATAATAAGATCAAGATATAAATGATGAGATCCAAGAGGATTCGTCATAGGAAGAGAAAAAACTGATTACAATTTTCCAAAATTGACCAGGTGAACGACCTGATAATCCTGACGAACGAGAACGCGTGTCTCCGCTTCTTCGTGTCCAAGATGGTGAAGTCCAAGATCCCGATCCTGCTGGTGGGCCCCACGGGCACGGGCAAGTCCTCGCTGGTGCTGAACTTCCTGCTGTCTCTGCCCAAGGAGAAGTACATCACTAATACCATCAACTTCTCGGCCAGGACTACCGCCAATCAGGTTGGTGAATAAATACATCACTGATGCTATTAACCTCTCTAAATTTATCAACCTGATTGGTTGTAGTAAATGTTTTTTGTATGAATGTATGCTTATCTATCAAATGTTTTTTACAGACGCAAGATATTATAATGTCCAAAGTTGACAGGCGTAGGAAAGGTGTTTTCGGTCCATCGATGGGTAAAAAGGTAAGTCCCATTTTTTATAGCCCTGTGTGATATACACTTTCTTATTGGAAAATCGATAAATACTGTGTAGGAATAAACATTAATAAAAAATATACATGATGATCATCATTTATCGCTAAGTTGTAATGCTATAATTTTTTTTCGTAAAGAGAGGTGTAAGAGAGGTGTAGAGGTGTGTATAAAACGATTAACTGTTATACGAATACTCTATTACTAATTACAAACTGTGCTCCGCGGCTTCACCCGCGTATATCTCTCGTTCCCATAGGACTTCCAGGATAAAAGCTATCCTATGTCGAACAATCTCTGTACAAAATTTCATCCAAATCGCTCCTGTAGTTTCGAAGCCCATTAAATTCAAACAAATAAAAAATCTAATCTCACTTCCTTATCATATTAGTATAGATGAAAAGTACTCGCGTTAAATCAAACACAAGAAAATACTATACACTTTTCTATTCAAAAATCAATAAATACTGTGTAGGTTTACAAATAACATCGAAAAGAAAAAATAAATTTTTCATCATTAATAATTTATAAGCAATCTATTAGCTGTGGTATTTGTCCAGTGCGTCCTGTTCGTGGACGACCTGAGCATGCCGCAGAAGGAGCAGTGGGGCGCGCAACCCCCCCTCGAGCTGCTGCGGCAGTGGATCGACCACGCGCACTGGTACGACCTCAAGGAGATGGCGCGCCAGGAGCTGGTCGATGTGGTATGTAGGGTGGCATTTATCCAAAACTTTGACAACGTTTCCTTATAAAAGTGTGTTTGTTGTGAATGCGGTAACATTTGGGAAAGATTTATCTAAAGCTCCATAAAAAATTATCTTTCGAAATACTTAACCGAAGAGCGGAAATGCTGCGTTACGCGTACAATACAAGAATAAAATTGGTTAAATTTTATGAATATTTAAAAATAGTTGCAAAATTTTGTAAGTACTAAAAAATACACGTGATTTAAGAACGCGGTTAGGGGTTAGTCTTAAAACTTACCATAGGGAGAGAAGGCACAAAGAACATCACGTGATTACTTTTGCCTTCTACCCCCTTATTTTTTTTTCTTTCTTTCTTCTTTCTGATTAATGGGCGGCCCCTTTTCAGCTGTTCGTATCAGCAATGTTACCCCCCGGCGGCGGGTCGAACCTCATCTCGTCCCGGCTCACTCGGCACACGATCCTCATCACGCTGGACTCGTTCGAGGACAACACACTCAACAAGATCTTCTGCACCATCATGGACTGGCACTTCGCTAAGGGCTTCAGCGACACCCTTGCGAGGCAGAGTAAGGTGAGAAGTTGATAAGGAAAATTTATTTGACAGTATAAAAATGAGATATAGTTAGTTACTAGCCGTGCCCTGCGGTTTCATCCGCGTATATCTTTTTTTCGTTCCGTGAGTATGTATCATAACATATACCTGCATGCCAAAGCCCGATCCGTCCAGCGGTTTGGGCTGTGCGTTGATAGATACCTATGTCAGTCAGTCCCTTTGAGTTTTATATATAGGGTCGAGTAGATTCCCAAATTCGTAATGTATCAATATTGAAATAGATATTTATCCTTATTAATGCTATAACGACTGTTTTATTAACTGTGGTGTTTAAAAGCCAAATTATACATGAGAAAACTGCTTTTCGATTCGATATAAATTATATGAATAATATAACGATTAATTTATATGAAGTTATATTATTAATATAATACAGAGGGTAATTCTGAATAACATCTTCAGCAATAAAAGAGTGGGAGCCGAGCATTGTACGATTGGGCTAAGCTCGCACCGGTGAAATTATGACCCATTCAAACAGAAGATAGGCGTGAGGTGGTATGGCACTGTATTTCGTACGGTGAGCCCGAAAGCCTGTATTCCCATTCTGTTCTACTCCTCTTCCAATTCCCCATCATAAGAGGATCCTTGTTCACGGGCTGCGGTCAGCCACTTAAAATCAGGTGAACCGCACGCCCCACTTGCCTGTAACATAAAAAAAATCACGGGAGTGTTTCCAGACCGTAGTGGCCGCGACAATGGAGGTATACAAGTCGGTGACGCTGCAATTCCTGCCCACGCCCAGCAAGTGCCACTACCTGTTCAACCTGCGCGACTTCGCGCGCGTCATCAAGGGCGTGCTGCTGGTGCCCGCCACGCACATGAAGGAGGTCAACAAGCTCGTGCTGCTGTGGATACACGAGACCTACAGGGTGTTTTATGATCGCCTGGTGGACGATAGCGATAGGTATGGATAAATTCATCTATGAAGACGCGCCCCACTATTCTTCTTAATCGCAAGCTTCCGCTTGTGTGAAGTTTTAAAGGTACACTCATTATCCATGTGTGCACACGCACACAATGCGATCATATTCCAAATTTCCAATATAAAGACATTCCAAATTTCAGATGCGTGTCGATATAAAGATTTTTATCCATCAAGAAGTATTAATACAAAGTATAAAGTATATAAAGATTTTTAATGAATCATCAAACGATAACCTTATTAACTTATTTTCACGACAGTAATGGAAAAACTTAAATTTAATTTTAAATCGGTTTAAAAGCAAGTTATAAAGTGCCAAATATATGACCGTCTATCTCTTTCTCATAACACATTTTTGTATGGAAGATAGTATAGTGATAAGTATTAAAGACCTCAAAATAGAGGATATTGAAATCATAAAAAATATGGTGAAATTGAGAACCTGCCCTTTTTTTTTTAAAGTCGGTTCGGTTCTTAGAATTAAGTTACCCTGTGCAATGCTGTAACATCACTTATTTTGCTTATCACAAAATATTATGTTTTCTCCTTCAAACTGTCGTGTCCGCCAGGCTGAAGCTGTTCGACGTGGTGTACAAGGCGGTGTACGGCAACTACCGCGTGCACATGGACCAGGTGCTCACGGAGCTGGGCTACGTGCCCGACGGCGAGAAGTGCGCGAACAGGCACGCGGCTAACATATTCTTTGGGAATTATATGGAGCCAGATGCGGACCCCAAGATTTACGATCAGGTACGTTCGGAAAATGAAATAGCACTAGTACAGACTATCAATGTGAACTATAAAGTTTTATTTATATGACTATTATTCGTTTAGTCAAAAAGATTTGTAAGGGAGCAGTTGAAGTGGCAATACAGCTCAAATTGACCCTACGTTTTAGTTAGAAAACGTTTGGACAGGAAAAAGAAAAAGGCTGTTTTAAGGGTTATTCCGGCAATGATTCGAATTTTTCTCGCCATAAAAACAATCCTTGAACTTCAACGAACATTTAAAAAAAGAATCGGCGAAATTGTCGTTGTTGAATTATGCGTTTACCAACACATTTTGCTATTCATTTTTTATATTATAGATAATTGTTGCTCTGCTACCTATTAGTTTCAGTCTGCAATGTAAACTTACAATGAACTTCTAAAAAGAATTTATATTAGATTATACCGTTTCGCAATTGTATTTAGATGAAGCATATTTAAATCACAAAGTTTCAATACTTTTGGTAAGACTAACGTTATTTATTAACGGATTTTGCCAATGACACGTTGCAGTATGGGTATTATCGGTAGGTAATGGTCCATTTATTCGAAGTCAATGCTTTGGGAAAAACAAGTTTGAGAAGATTCTTGATGTTAGACTTGGATGATAGATGTAGGAAAAAAAAATAATTAAGTATCTGGTGTGTGCAGGTGACAGATCTAGATGACATGTCGGTGAAGATGGAGTACTACCTGGAGGAGTATAACGTGGTGTCTTCGTCACCGATGTCGCTGGTGATGTTCCGGTACGCGCTGGACCACATCTCCAGGTGTACCAGAGTGCTGCTGCAGGATAACGGTACTATATCTTATATCTATCACTTAAATAATATATAAGCTTTGCGTGTTCTGTAGACAATTCGAAATAGGGCGCGGTAAAAACAATACACGGGGATATTCATTAGTTTACAGATTCCTGGAACAATGGAAAAATAAAAAAGAGTAAACTCTATACTTTTATTTCTTCAAAAGGTAACTTGCTACTGGTTGGCGTCGGAGGCAGCGGCAGGAGTAGTGCTGTGAAACTAGCAGCGAGCATCTTGGAGATGAATGTCATTCAGGTATCCTCAAAATTTAAATACACAGATAATAAACATTCAATAAATTGGAGTAAGTAATTCGACATTGGGACCTTCAAGAGACAAATCTATATGTGTTTAGTTCCCGCTTTTTAAGGTGTTCATGGGCGGAGGTGATCACTTAACATCAGGTGACCCACTTGCTCCTTTGCTTGCTCTGCCATAAAAAACAAAGGATTAATACACTGAAATGAAAATTTACAGATAGAAATTTCACGAGTGTACGGTCAGAATGAGTGGCGAGATGATCTTCGTAAGATGTTGATGAAAGCGGGCATTATTGGGAAGCCCCTCGTCTTCCTATTTGCTGACAATCAGGTACGTTATATTGTATGAAAGAAAGACTTATACAATTTAAATTTTTGGAATATAATTTTGAAAAATTAACGAATAGGTATATTTGTTTACATAACCTCATATTTGGCTGAGTGGTTATCTTATTTAAAAAAAAAAACAATGTCACTTTGTATCTTTCTCATTATATGTATATTTTTCTTTATAAATGTATTTTATGTTGTATTTTTTATAATGTCTATGTTGTGGTGGTGGCGTTTTCTATTTATTGACGGCAAAATCATGATGAATTAATTTTTTTTTTAAATTTTCGTTGACGTTCTATTGAGTTGGTATATATTTGTAGATTATGTACGAAGGCATGGTGGAAGACATAAACATGCTGCTGAACACAGGAGACATCCCCAACTTGTACGGGATGGACGAGAAGGTGGAGATACTTGACAAAATGCAAGCGGCTGTGAGGGAGAGTGTGAGTTAAGGCTTTGCTAATTTCATACTTTTTAGGACTAATTTTTGGTGGACTAGGTTACTTCTCTAGGTAGATTTTAGTCATAATTTTGATGTATAAACAAGTGAATATATTCGATTGATGGATATAGGCACATCCTTAAGTGGAAAATGGTTTTATTAAATTTCGTTTATCTACACTATATTATATAAACAGGAAAGATTTGATTTCTTATTTGTTTGATTTAAATAGGCTCCGAAACTACTACTTTGAAAAATATTTTACCATTAGCATCCTATATTATCCCTGATGAACATAGGCTATATAATATATCCTACGAGAACGAAGCCGCGCGCAACAGCTAGTATTTGATATTTTTCTTCAGAATTGTATAGCTTTGAGGTTTCTGGTTGTGGCGTCACGTGACGTCACAATTTCTAAATGTTTTCGCCGCTAAGTACCACTTGCAAACATCAATCCTCGGGGCCTAACGGCCGGCCAGTCCTGTGGTTCGGACTGGTCGAGGATCCTCCCTTTTCTCTGGAGGAATAATACCATCCTCCACACTAGTCTATGATTGATCTTCTCCTTATCCCCTCCCCTTCCTTCAAGCCGGCAAGGCATCTCGACACTCTGATGTCGAAGATGTCACGGTCAGTCACATAACATCAGCTGCACAGCATGCCCCACTTGCCTGCTTTAACATAAAAAAAATAGTCTTTAACCAAACTTCGCTCGTTTCCCAGGGTAAGAAGATAGAGACGACCCCGCTGGCGATGTTCGGCTTCTACGTGGAGCGCGTGAAGGCGAACCTGCGCATCGTGCTGGCCATGTCGCCCATCGGGGACTCCTTCCGCAACCGCCTGCGCATGTTCCCCTCGCTCATCAACTGCGCTACCATCGACTGGTAATGAGCTCCATCTACGCCTGATTCCTATAAACGACGGAACGTCATAGTATAACACAAACGAATGGTTTTCATAACGGGCGGTTCCAATCAACCGATCAGAACCAAGATTTGGTAGTTATGTTAACGTCACGTTCATTATAGAAACGCTTTAGACTTACGCCTAGTAGGATATTGTGCTGTCCGTAAGTAAAACGACTCGTTTTTTTTTATAGGACCTAAGCGACAATGAGAGGGCTTTACTTATAGTTATTAGTAGACGTACTCACTGTTTGATCGTTGCTTTATTTTTCTTTAATTATAGTATACAAAAACCATGTTAGACATTCATGATACACTACACAAGTTACACTTAGGTATTTTCCAGTGATATAAAGGAGATGACTCTTCTGAAACCAACTTTTTTTAAAATATTTTTACACACATGCATTGTTATATACCCATTTGTGGGCAATCAATTTAATATTATGGACATCAAAATTTAAACTCCGTTTCTATTATTTGAGTGTGTTTCCATTATCTGGGAGGGCGGGCAGTATTTTAATACATTTTACTAAACATACATAAAGGAAATTGTGATAAGTCTTCTGGTATTTGGGATTTTTTTTTTATTTTTCATCACTACAACCTACGGTTACAAATCGTATAACATGATATTTTATATATTTATCTCACATGTTCACACCTATACTTATACTACCTATAGTTGATTTATTTTAAACCTGGTTAACCGCTACTCAGGTTCACGTCCTGGCCCCCGGAAGCCCTGGAGCGAGTGGCGTCCATGTTCATCGCCAAGATGGAGAACGTGGGCGACGAGCTGCGGGAGGCGTGCGTCGAGATGTGCCAGCTCTTCCACATGAGCGTGGTGTCACTCAGCGATAGGTATACTTACACCCGTATACGAAAACGTACCTTGAGCATTCCTCGACTTCACTCATCCTCAGTCAAACATTCTGAGCCGGAAAATAAGTCCTCCACTCACGTCCACTTGAAATAATTCCTCAGTGGAGTTAAGGAATTTGTTAATACGTTAAGGAAGAAGAAAATTTAACACCTCTAATCAGTACAATATAGCATTTTAATAAATACATTGAATATTTTTAAATAAAATACTTTTTAAAGGATTTTAAACGCGGTTTATTATACATTATTTTACATTATTATTTAACCCGACGTTTCGAGCACTTTACAGCGAGCGTGGACACGGGAGACCTTTAAAAAGTATTTTATTTAAAAATGGAAAGTACTCGCGTTAAAACAAACACAAGATTATACTAGATCGAATACTTATTAAAATGTTATATTTGAATATTACTTCAATCATGAATTTTCAATTGAAATTTGAAGTAACTTCTAAGCTTTGACAGTCTCCATCACTACTCGGCGTCATTGGTGTATTCTCCAGTTATGTCGAACTTATCACTAAGAATACCGAATTTGATTATTCACCAATGTCATATCAGTCGAGGTTGAGTGGAGGGAGAATTAAGGTTACTTCTTAGAATACGGTTGTTATAGACAAAGACGTTCCTTGGGTAAAGATACCCTCATCATTAACCTAACCCTCTCTCACGTTTTTTTTATTAGTTAGGGTCCTAAGAATAACATTGTACCTTAATCTTACAATCTACCCTACAAGAATAATAAATTTTTTTCTAACCTAAATTGCTATAATAAAATTGTTCTAAGATAGTGTCCTCTCTTATGTGCAAAAAATTTATATATACTGTAATCAAGTTCAAAGTGTATTCGCTTTTACATAAAAAAAAATAAATTTTGGTACTCGCTCTCTATTTACAACGGTATGATAATTTTCCCCAATCAAAAAAAGGTGGATCTGAATTCTTATTATTTTATTTTTATTTAAGTAAGATAGTGTAACACGTTAAAAATATATACAGATATCAATCATGTAATCCACTGCATTATGCGCTAGATAATTAAATAATTATATAAAAATTAAATAAATTAAGTAATTAAAAAAATCAATAATTTTGAATTGTTATAGATTTTACGCGGATCAAAAGCGCAAGGTGTACGTGACGCCTACCAGCTACTTGGAGCTTATCAAGGCGTTCATGAGCTTGTACTCGCTCAAAGTTGATCAGATCACTAAAGCGAGGATAAGGTATGTTGGAACATAAAATGTGCATAAGAAATTGTTAATAAAATATTAAGGATTATGTGGATAAGTTGATGATAATGTTGTAATATACATATTTTATTGTAAAATATTATTAATATAACTATTTCACTAACATAGTTTTTAAGTGTTCACATCACTAACAAAGGAGTCTCTGTTGGTACAATAAATGAATTCAATCTATACATCTATATATTTTATTACATTGACTGCCATAGTGATCTATCAACTTCACTTGAAATTTAGCATGTAGGTAGATGTAAGGACGTTGGCATCCGCTAAGAAAGGATATTGATCTAATCCCACGGGATCCGGGAAAATAGATATACGCTGGAAAAATCGCAGGGCACAGCTATATTCGTAAAATGAAATTAAAATTTTTGAGTGATTAGACATCCTGCTAACTAACATGTTATCCACAGATACGAGACAGGTCTGGAGCAGCTGGAGTTCGCAGCGGGCCAGGTGGCGGTGATGCAGCAGAACCTCATCGACCTGCAGCCGCTGCTGGTGGAGACGTCCGACAAGACCGAGAAGCTCATGATCAAGATCGAGCAGGATACCGTCGTCGTGGAGAAGCAGAAAGAGGTATGGTGTCAATTATCGCGCTAGCTTTAGTACTGAATGTACTTGTTGGATAAATAAGCAGTATTAGAGGCTCTCAAACAGCATATAAAGACGAAAAAACCATTGGAATTGAAAACAATACTCAAGTTAGGCGACCTCGTTTGTATGTACGCAACGGATTCTTCCGTTTGATAAAAAAAAATAAAATAAAAATGCGTTTATTGTTTTAAAACACATTTTAATTTTTTTTTTTGATTATGGTGATGATTTGTCCGTATCCATATTCCGTATAATGCGGATCAGTTCATGCACTTGTATTACATTCTATATAAAGAATATAAAGATAACATAAAAAAATTCTGTGAATCCATCAATGAACTAAAATGGACAGACGTGTATAATA
>LQNK01001545.1:39698-55931 GCA_001586405.1 Phoebis sennae | reverse complement strand
ATATATGGGATACCAAAAGCAAACCAATATTTATGTATTGAATTTCTTACTTTACATGTGACTCAGTGTCTTAAACAAGATTACCGTTTATTCAAACCTAGGGGGCCCGGAGACCGGGGTCCAGGGGCCGAGGGCCGGGGGCCGGAGGCCGGGGCTCGGGGGCCGGGGGCCTGTGGCTGGGGGCGTGTGCGAATATTTTTTTTTGTTTTGTCATAAGTCTCACTTTCGTTCTATTATTTCTTTAGGGAACATAGGTAGGATGGAATCGGCAAAGATTGCACCTACATACATATTTTGTTTAGGTAGATATATCTCAGATTTTTATTTTGTTTTTAGTTGATTTATTGTATGAGTATTCCTTATGTAATCTGAACATACTTTCCTAGAAATTGTCTGACCTAGAGACTATTAAGTTACTGTTAAGTTTTTAGAAAACATTGATATAAAATATTGGTTCCGATTGAATTTTAAAATTATACAGACGAGCGTGTAATTAAAATACTTATAATTAAAGTCATAATATCATTTTTATAACAACTATGTTAATTTTGTAGTCTACGCGTGCGAAGCCGCGCGGGCAAAAGCTAGTTAAAAATAAAACTATAGATATAATAAGAATACTATTATAAAACGTAATTAATACTTATATATTATACTATTAAAATATCATAAGGTCACAAGGAAGTGACCTTAAAATATTTTAATACAAAATTATACATATATCTTAGATAATTCAATTTGCCGTATTAAGTATGTATTTGAAATAATTTTACTAACATACTTTTAGTCTAGTATAATCTTGTGTTTGTTTTAACGCGAGTACTTTCCATTTTAAATAATAATGTAAAATAATGTATAATAAACCGCGTTTAAAATCCTTTAAAAAGTATTTTATTTCAAATACTTTTAGTCTATTTAAAAATGTGTTTAATATCATACATCTGAATGTAATAGTATCAAAAACCCTTGTATATTTTTGAGGAGTTACCAATTCCAGCGTATGAATTAAATTAGTTTTTTAGTTGTTGATTTTTAATTTAATTGTATGTCTGTCACCTGGCTGTATCTTATGAACCGTGATAGCTAGAAATCTGAATTCTACACAAATTATATACTCTGTTGCAGCTCTAAATAAATATTACAAATATTAGGGAAGGAGAGGTCTGATAAGGAAAATCCGCGTGCCCATCTCATACTGGCGGTTTTTTTTAAATAACCAATTTTACGTTCCTTCTGTTTATTTACTAATACATATATTGTCCTGAATAAAGGATCCTGATTAGGTGTTTTAATAATAAGTAAAAATAGTAATAACTTTTTGCAATAAATAGAACCGACATCCTCACACTAAAAAGTAGAAAATAACTTTTACTTTATCTTTGTTGAAACCTACAAAGTCAATGCAACATCTTGTTAAATTGAAAATAAGTAAAGGTGAAAAAAATCCAAATTGGTCTATAAATGCCGGATATATGCGGTAATATACATAAAATATTTGTTTAAAAAATAAATTCTTTCTCTGTAATTGTGTGTGTGTTTTTACCTTTCTTCTGAGAATAAATGTTTTATCTATCTATCTATCTATCTATTAAATACGGTCTGATTGAGAGCCTCCTCCTTTTTTTAAAAGTCGGTTAAAACTTGTTATTTCATATTTTGGTTATTGTCCTGAATAAAGGATCCTGATTTAACGTTATTTGGTATTTAAAATCGATACACTAAGTGTTATATTATGCTAATATTTAACTTAGTTTTCCTTGTTTTGCGTCGTTAGAATCGTCTTGTAGAATGTTAAGTATCTAAGTGGTTTGTGGAAAGAAAAATATACTTTATTGTTTACCTTAGTAATTACTTAGGTCGATACATCTATACTAATTTTATAAAGCTGAAGAGTTTGTTTGTTTGAACGCGCTGATCTCAGGAACTACTGGTTCGAACCGAAAATTTTTTTTACTTTTAGATTGCCCATTTATCGAGGAAGGCTATAGGTCATACGTCATATTTGACGTTACCTGAGTGGAACTAAAATTAAGGTAACTTCTTAGAATACGAGTATTAGACCCTCCCCTTCCCCAAATTTTGTATAATTACAAATTTTGTAACAATTTCAAAATCTGTCATAAAATACAAGTTCAGGTTAATTTATTTTATTCTTGCTATATCGTTTACGTGTACTTTTATTTCCAGGTATAATGATGGATTAGTGGGGAAGAAACAGTTAAAATGTTCAAGACATTTATTTTCCTGTCTCTAGTCAGCTGTGGATTATTACAGAACAGTAAGTTTTTGTTATTTCAATAATTTTTAGACACGCGTAAGGAAATGCGAATTCGATCGGAAAGTATCGAAAATATTAATTTTAACGTTTTTATTGTTAGATATAAACTGTTTTAGATATTAAGTTCTAAGTATTTTGTCCTTGAAATAAACTAAAAAAAAAAGAAAAAAATCGGATCAAGATTCATACAAATTTCTACGGAAACCTCTTCGTTCCGACCCGAATCGGATTTGTGAATCATAACAGGTGAACCGCATGCTGCACTTGTCGGCTCCAACCAATTAAAGTTGGAACTACTTTTAAAAAATATATTCATTGTACAGAAATGATCTAGTTACCCGATGTTAAGTGACCGTCGCAGATGCCTTGCCGGCTTGAAGGAAAGCACCCGGGCACCCGCTTACCGTACTCCACACAGTGCAATACTGCTTCACGCCGGTCTTCTGCTGGGGGGTGGTACTTACACCGGTGCGAGCTTGGCCCAATTGTGCAATGCTGGTCTTCCACTCTGTCTCTCTATCTATAACAAACGTGGCGTTAATATAACTACCAAAGCTTGGTTCTGATTGGTTGATTATAACCGCTCGCTAATGAATTCGATTCGTATCTATTATACTATGACGTTCCGTCGTTTATAGGAATGTCTTAAGGCTATTTTCAATAATGTATCAAAGATTATAGATAGATTGTTTTGTCCGATTGACAATAGATAGACAAAACTCATAGCAAATGTATCCGTCGTTAGGACATTGAAATTAAAGTAAGTGCGAATAGATAGATTTGCCAGACTTTAGTAAGCAAAACAAGGGATAGATAGAATATTGAAAACGGCCGTCAGTGAATAAAAATCTGTTCTTTTTCAGTTGGCGACCAATGTATTGTGAACCATACCAAAACGCTTGGGAGATGTACTCCCGCCAGTCAGTGTGCATCGGCCAGACAGGATCTACGGTATGTCCAAGTTATTTCTTGTTACTGTTCCCCGTGGTTTCACCCACATATATAAGGTGTTACATAGCAAGTGTTTCATTTGTTTACAGGACATTCAGAACATGAGCCTTAACACGTAAAAAATGAAATCGGCGAGGCTTTGTTAATTTAATACGATTTATTTATTGGACGTTTTTTGCCGCCGTTTTTTTCACCAGTTTCTCTTGTCTCGCTTGCTCCTACCAATATTCTGCTCTTGATCTCGCTTTCTAATGATTTATCTTTGCTCTCAATCTTTCTTAATCGTTCATTGACCCGCGTTGGCGGCCAGCTGATACGTCACGTAAACATGAAGTTCAATAAATCATATTAAATTAACAAAGCCTCGCCGACCCTTTTCATTTTTTACGTGTTTAGGTACATGTTCTGCATGTCCTGTAAACGAATGAAACGCTATGTAACACCTTATATAACAGCTTTGACTGTTTAATATTATTTTAGATCTCGAGTTTTATATACGAGTATATATTGTTAGTAACATTTGTTTACCGTAACTGAAATGTCAATGTCATTATAGTATCATACAGTGGTGCCATCTATATAATTGATTATAGAGTATTATTTTGTATTGAATCTTGAATTTTTAAGTATTAAATGCATTAGTTAACTTTGCATTGCATTTGCATATTTAATATTGTTATTAATTATTATTGGAAATTGTAATGAAGTAAAACTATCGCCATATATCTGTTGTTTATGATATTGTCACTTACCCTCTCTTAAATGGTGTGTCATTAACTATTATTAAAAAAATAGGTTGTAAGTGTTGTTTTCGTCTCAGGCTGTTACGAAACATTGGATAATAAACATGTAAGTGCAAGTGATGTGCATAATTGGAAATAATTCTTAACAATACATAATTATTTGCAGGCACAACGGTATAAACCCAACAGTATGTTCTTATACGTTCGACGGTGTTGTGGTGTGCTGTAGAGATGGTTCCTCCATCCTACAGACGGTGAATCAGAGAGAGTAAGTATTCAAATTCAAAACATTTTATTTGGCCAGAATATAATAGTAGTAGTATAAAAGTGAAATTAAATTATTACAAAATTATACATTAAATAGATCAAATGTCAAAATTTATATTTAAAATGTCAATATTAATTAAAATCATCTTAATATTCATCGATGTCATAAATTGTTTTTTTTTCAACTATTGCGTCTACCTTCGGCGAAATAGAGGCCTACTACAGCTGTCTATGGATAGACACGTTACCCCACACCCACCAGTCTTCATGTACGCGGTGTGATGTGTAGAGGGAGCTTTACGATGGAATAGGGAAATAGGCCAATTAATTTGTCAATAGATGGCGTTGTATTAAATGTCTGAGAGTATATCCTAAGTTAAGATTTACGGCTGTAGCTTAAAACTTCTTCACGTAAAGTAAAATTTACGTATTATATATATCTTTTTGTTTGTAAATGTGTTGTTGATGTTCTTTCCGGTATACATGTACTTGTGTGTGTCTTAATAAATGTTTCTGTCTTCCTTTCTTCTTTCTAAAGTTATCATCTGGAAAATACTTATCTAAGGCAAATTATTATTGTTATTTATTCAAATTTCAGTCGAAGACCCGTGTGGCCGAATCAACCGAATAGAAATCAAAACCAAAGAAAGCGACTTAGTGAACGAAGTAAGTATTCAATTCCTGTGTTCTTTCTATAATGTTCTCTCCCGTAGCATAGTATAATAGATTCGTGCTTCGGAGAGCACGTAAAGCCGTCAGTCCTGCGCCTGACCTCTCTCCGCGAGTGTCGGTCTGCCGTCCCATCGAGTTATGAGAGTAAAGGAATAGAGAGTGCACCTGTGTTCGCGCGTACACTTGTGCACTATAATATCTCCTGCGCAGCTGGCTAGTCTCTGTTAAGATTGGCCACCATGGCCGAAATCGGTCAGGGGAGCCTTTACAATATAGATTTTAGCCCATAACCTACCTCGATTGGAGCACTATTGAATACAAAATGTGTAGTTTCTAATTTTTAATTGGAATCCTATATTATCTGTAATTAATATAGGCTACTAGCTTTCCGCCCGCGGCTTCGCTCGCGTGGACCCGGTAATTATTCGATTTTTTCTCGCCGTAAAAACCATGCTTGAACTTCAACGAACATTTAAAAAAAATAATTGTCCAGACTCCAGTCGTTGTTGAGTTATGCGCTTACCAACACATTTTGCGATTCAGTTTTATATATAAGATTACATTATGCTACGGGAACGAAGCGTGGAACAGTTAGTAGTTTATAAATATTTTCAGAGTGCGAGGAATACAGCCAGGGTGTGATACAAACAGTTGACTTCATACCACTGGTGCCAGATCCTGATACCCTGTCTATATCAGCTGCCAAATGTGACTACAATGGTGTTGAGCTGATTGTAGGGGGAGAAGCCGCTAGTCCTGGGGAGTTTCCGCATATGGTAAGCATTTACTTGAGGTCGGAAACAGCTGTCTAAAAGTTTTTAACCGACATTCAAAAAAAGGAGAAGGTTATCAATTCCACCGTATTTTACTGCATAGCTACGGCATTTATAGACTTTTTTTATACGTATGTTACCGCATATCTCCGGCATTTATGGACCGATTTGAAAAATTCTTTTTGCATTCAAAAAGTAGTGTCAGTGTGGTCCCACAGATATTTGGTACATCTGATCATCTATGTGGAACATATTCCAGGGAACTGCTCAAATATCAACAGAATAAGGTTGAATGATGTATATACTCATTAAACTCTGAGACTGAATTAACGGCATTATTTATAATGCCCTGACATTATGTATAACACATTTATCATAGGTCCATAATTAAATAAAACAGTTTTTAAAGGAGTGAAAGCACTGGCGTTAAAACAAACACAAGATTATACTATAGGGTCCATAATCAATATATAACACATATATAACATTTACCAGGCAGCGATTGGCTGGGTGAACGAAGACGGGACCTCCTACACCTTCCTCTGCGGGGGGACCCTCATCAGCTCCCGGTTCGTGCTCACTGCGGGTCACTGCATCAGCACCCCCCGGCGGACTATAGGACAACCGACGATTGTGAGGCTGGGAGACCAGAACCTGGACCCCAGTGTAGAAGATGGGGCGGATCCTGTGGAGGTAGTTTAACTCTAACCTTAGTACTGTATATTTTAAATCGACATTTTGATATGGCCTTTGTAAGGGGAAGGGGGATGGATTAAAAACGTCAAGTGATTTATAGACTGCCCTTAATGTAGTAGGGACTCTGGTAAAAATATGTATACTATATTATATTGGTCCGTTAATTGAAATCACAACTCATAGAACATAGAAATAGGGTGGTGACACATATATTCTAACCCTTCGCCACACGGGTGAAATCATTAAACGATTTCAATTGAAATTTTGTATACTGTATATTGTTCTTCCACAGGTGGGTATAAAAAATATCATCCCCCATCCCCAGTACCGCTCCCCCATAAAGTACCACGACATAGCTCTGTTAGAGTTAATGACAGATGTTGACTTTAGCGCGAATGTCAGACCGGCGTGTCTATGGACGAAACAGAACTTTAACGGGCATAAGAAAGCTTTGGCGACTGGGTGGGGTGTTACTGATCCTTGTAAGTATATATTTTTACGTTTAACAAAAATTAATTAAAGTAAACCGTCACTAAAGGTACACGCAGTGCCTTTGACCAAAAAATGTGTATTTTTAAAATTACAAAATTATGAACTATTAAATACAAATGTAGCATTGTAAAAAACAGAAACTACAAAGTAGAAATTATTTAGGAAGTGTTTCCACTTCCATGTAATTTGATGACAATAAAATGTTTAGAATTTTTTGTTTTGCATTACTAAATAAACTCCCCCTGAATTCGATGCCCTTATTGAATTTGTTAAATACGGAAGGAAACATGAATTTCTGAAATCTTTTTATAAAGGATGTATTTATAGTTGGGGAGGAGGAAGGTAGAGGGAAGTGTTATGTAAGTGTGTTGTTGATGGACATTAACAAAATAAATAAATTTCAGATTCTCGTGACAGAGAAGGATCGAAAGAACTCCAGAAGGTGTCTCTTTCCCTCCTCGAGAACGACAACTGCGATAGACTGTTGGAAGACCTGAAGAATAGGAAGTGGCAGGGCTTCGTGCCTTCGCAAATGTGCGCTGGAGAGCTGAGGGGAGGGAAAGATACTTGTCAGGTATTTAGATAAACTTACTAGCTTTCCGCCCGCGGCACAGCATGCGTGGACTTACTATCCTATCTTTCAAGTTGGACCAACCTGCACACGATGTGTAAAATTTGGTTAAAATCGGTTAAGTAGTTTAGAAGGCCATCGCGGACAAACACTGTGACATGTAATTTATATATATTAAGAATATTATAAAGTACTAGGATACGCTCGTAGCTTTGTTCGCGATTAAATCAAAGTCTTTAGATAGATTCTAAAGACTAAATTTTATAAAAAGAAGTCCTCATGTCTGGATGAACGCGATAAAGATCTACTGAATGGATTTTTATACGGTTTTCAACAATAGAAAGAATAGTTCTTGAGGAAGATTTAAGTATATAAATTATTATGTTTTTATGTAAATTAGTAGAAATACGTCAATATTTATTGCATAGATCGCAGAAAATCTTGCTAACTGTGAGCTTTCCATGCGAACGCTGCGCAAACTAGAAAAGATATAGTAGAACAATGTACTACGGATTTGAAGGTCACAATTTTATCGACATAAAAATGACAGGAGCATATATCTATCTGCTACGGTAACAGTAACCACGTTCAATTTTTTATTTGTTTTTTTGGAGTTATTTTCAAAGTCATTTTTGTACTTCAGTGTTAATTCTTATCCAAATATATATGTTTATTAGGCATTTAATGCATCAAATCAATTTCTTTCCAGGGTGACTCCGGTTCCCCACTACAAATCGCATCCAGCGATAACCAGTGTGTATTTCACGTGATAGGAGTGACGTCATTCGGCAGAGAGTGCGCGCGTTCCGGCATGCCGGGCATATATACACGTGTTTCTAGTTATTTGGACTGGATAGAGAGCGTCGTGTGGCCTGGGGAATAGAGGTCCAACTGGGGAATGGAGGACAATTCGTTTGTCTGGGGAATGGGTAACAATTCGTTTGTTTTCGGATAGCCCGGGGAATGACATTGTAATTGTGTTTTACTATAATAGATTGAGAATATAATATAGAAGTGTGAGAATGCGGAATGTCAAACTTATAGTTATAGATAATAAGTATTCATTTAGAGAAAAAATCGAAAACCTTTTCTCTTAAGCAAAATGAATAATTTGATTTGATTTTGTTCAATTTGATTTAAAATTTTAACAGCTTTCATAATTCTGACCGTGCATAAATATTAAATATCCTAACTATCATAACAGCAAAAGTTAATAGAATACTATACATTCGTCAGGTTAGATAAGTGTCAGGATGCGAAATGAGAATCTTATAGATAATAAAGAGTAATCTTATATAGAATAAATTCGAAATTTGTTTACCAATATTCTGCTTTGAAAGGTTTAAGAGGAGAACAGCCAGAATTAACAGCAACTTCCTTCGTACATAATACATAGTTAAATTCTGATACAAATGTGTTATCCCGGCCTTAATTCTGACTAGTTTGTTATTGCAGTGTTTGGGGAATGAGAGAACAACTTACATAGTGTGGGAATGAAAGAACAATTAGTTTGTTATCGTAGGAATTAATTATATTTAAGATTATTAATTTAAGATAATTTTGTATCGAATAAATTGTTTAAATTCGAATATTTTTTTTTATTAGCATCAAATTCACAAAATATTGTGTTAGTTACACTATTTAAAACTAAAGAAGATACGCAGATTAAACCGCGGTGCACAACTAGTTCAATATAAAAGTTATAGTTTACAATCTACAGGACATCAAAACTGTCTTCGAAATGTTACTCCATCTTTACATTTTCCGTTATCTGATAGTTTTATGAATGTCGGATATCTAATCAAGAAACTCATAAAAAATATGATCATGATAGTCAGGTTTATGAGGTTAGAGGTCAGAGGCCTAGCTGTGCGTCACGTCACGTCACCATGGTGTGCCGAAGTATAGCCGTCGTGAAGATTTCATAGCTTACATACACTCCTTAATAAGCCTAGTATAGTATTATATTATCTGTACTAAAGCGAAGGATATACACAATAATCATAGTCACAGAAATCCAAATAGACTTGTATACAAAAACGCACCAAGGAATAGCTTATTTAAGGTGTTACATAGCTAGTGTTTCATTCGTTTACAGGACATTCAGAACATGTTCCTAAACATGGGCGTACCCAGGGGGGGCAGGGGAGGGCAGCTGCCCCCCCCCTGGATATCGTATACCTCTCTACTCTCCATTGTTATTGATTAAAAGTTTTATTTTACAGAACAATATATTTACATTATTTTGAAAAAAAAGCCAGTTAGTTCCCTTAGGTTAAATAGCCGACCCCGACTGAGAAACGGGAATAGGCTAGGAGAAAGAAGTACAATATATTTATATGCATTAACTTTTGAAAACCGCGCCCATTTTACTTCCACGCTCGGGTGGTACTCTATGGTCTGTGGCCGCCCCGGCCTGGCTTAAAAAAATTGATTTGCCCTCCCCTAGCCCAGAACCTGGGTACGCCTATTTTCCTAAACACGTAAAAATAATGAAAAGGTTCGGTGAGGCTTTGTTAATGTAATATTTATTTATATTATATTCAATTTAGTTTCTAACCGTCACATAGTATTAATAATAGCTGTGCTATTAATAATAGACAATATATGATGTAGTGATATTAATAATAGTCACCCGCGTATATCTGTTTATTCTGTTCCCGTTGGATTTGATCGTTGTAATAACATCTACATACCAAATTTCAGCCCGATCCAGCGGTTTACGCTGTGCGTTGCTAGATCTCTAGTCTAGTCAGTCAGTCAGACTTTTGAGTTTTATTTATAATATATAGAGTGATTCAAGAGGAAGGTTTATATCTATGATAACATCCATTAACGGCCGTTTTCAATAATGTATCAAAGATTATGGATAGATTGTTATGTCAGATTATATGACGTAAGATTGACAAAATTCATAGCAAAGGCTATCCGTCGATAGGATATTGAAATCAAAGTAAGTGCAAAAAGATATAATATTTGTCTGACTTTAGTTAGCAAATCAAGGGATAGATAGAATATTGAAAACGGCCGTAAGTAGTAAAGAAATACTATTATTTTTGAGGTTCCTAATGTTATGTCGTTAATTATCAATTTTTTCCGTTTAATATTGCAAACGCAGGCTGAAACTTACTGATTTATCAAAATAATATTATACTAATTTTTATATACCACGTTCACAGTTTTTCTGTAGTGTATTTAGTATCAGCATTGCTTATCTTTTTAAGGGACTTGAATCTATTGATCTATGTCTTTCCATCGTACCCTCAACTTAATAAATACAGAAACAGAAAACGAATTATACACTCGGTCTTAGCTTCAGCTGAAAACTTGCCCCATATCTTACACCAGTATAATCAAATGACATCTATTATACCTCTATTTAATACAGATCAAGAAAATGTATTTCCAAGTTATTTCTGCGTCATAGTGGATCTCTAATATGTGATTACAACTTTCATTTACACATGAGTAGATTCAGTTCTTATGCGCCGCGCGGTGGAACAACCGTCTCTGATTGTGTGTTGAGTGTTGGTTTAATATATTAACAGTGGATATATCAGTTTATTATTGCCACAAAAAGTTCTTTATATTTGGTTTAATGTAGAAGTATAAGAATTTAAACACTTCTATAATATTTTCTTGTTTGTTTTAACGCGAGTACTTTCCACATGAAATATAATACTTTTAAAATTTTAAACGCAGTTTATTATACATTATTAATTATTATTAACAATACGTATATAGCTGGATACATAATATACTAAACTACATTTATATTACAATTACATGTATTACTAAACTACAAATATTAATTTTAAACGATAGGATTGTGACAATTTTAAACACAACAAAAACAAGCAAATTCTAGTTTGAGTGAAAATCTAGTATTTTCAAATTGTCTTTATAGAATTTTTTAGGCAGATTTTTTTAGTTTGAAAACTAAGTTTTTTATATATTACAATTTCTACCCCTTCCTTCTGGTTTTATTCGGGGTGTATATTAAAAAACGGTAATAACTTAATAAACGGTATCCTATCACTAAATCCACCTAAAAAGCTAATCTGCATATGAAATCTCATCAAAATACGTTTAGGAGTGCGGCGTAACGACTTACAAACTTCAAAACTTTGAAATTTATAAATATATAAAATGAATTAATAATCTGGGATATTTAACACTACGCCATCTAGTCCCAAACTAAACAAAGCTTGTACTATGGAAACTAGATAACTGATAAACGTACTTTAACATTAGTTTCATGCTATAGTCTTGGAGGTATTGTAACAAACTACACTTTTAAAACAAATATGTTAACGAGAAAGTACTCTTTTTTTGTTTTTTTTTTTTTCAAAAGTCAAAATGTTTATTTTCCAAATTGGCCTCTGTTGAGTCGCTTTTAGAACGTCATTTACATTTGCATAATAAATATATTTTATTTACCAACGATTCGGAAGGCTGTCTCTACCGAGAAGAACCGGCAAGAAACTCGAGTAGATTCTCTTTCCAAAATGTTTTGATACAATGTGTAATTGTTTACAATCATTTGAATTAACGAAAAATCTAACTGTCCTGTAATTGTTAAGGAGATGCTACAACCCATGGATTTTTATCATCCATGTATTCATTAATATTATGAAAAACATTGTCATTATTTGTTGTTCATATAATTCTCGAGTAATTAACGAGAAATGCAGACCATTACGTCCCAAAAGTTATCATATAACGATATTTAAACGTATATAACAAATAACGATACTTACCTATATACATAAATAAGCAAAATAATTTAAAGGATGTCCAGGAATATTAAAAAAAAATTATGGATGGATATTGAAAAGTTAACTTCGAATACACCTTTTTAGAAATCAAGCGAAATTTAATTAACGGAGTAAGAAGACTAAAATTTTATGTAATAACTATTTGTTTTGCGCGGATTCGCTCCCCTAGCATAATGTTATATATAACCTATGTTATTCGTGGATAATGTAGCTTTGGAATAGTGAAAGAATTTTAAAAATCGGTCCAGTAATTATTCATTACAAACAAACCAAAAAAGTACCTCTTTTTAATATAAGTGTAGGAGTATGGCCAATAAACCTATTGGCATAACATCAATATCTAAAAAAAATTGTACTCATAAGAACTGGACAATTGTTAATAAACCCATTTCGAGGACATGTTCAGCAGAATTAATTAATGTATCAAACATGACATTGCTACTGCTAGCTATTCGTATATAATTTATTCTGTGTCAATCAGTATTAGGATCGTGTGAACTAGGACAATAACCCATGACAATTGAGAATGTTACTAGGTATGCCAAATAGCTTGAAAGTTTGTTACAGTATAGCTTGTACCTATACAAATACACTGCTTTTTGTTGCAGTCAAAAATACCAAGTAGTTTTCATTTTATAGGCTTTTAAACTTCAGAAAAATTTCGAGTTCCGCTAAAGTCACGTGACCGCTTGTGACGTCACAAAACAGACGCCGTGCGGGCCGCGCTACTTCGCAGCAACTATAGTACGTGTATTAGACTATGCATTACATATTTTGTTGTGTTTTATCCCGAATTTTCATAGATAATAATTAAATGATGATTAAAAATTGAAAATATCATATTCAATTAATAAATTAAACGGAAAATCTAAATAAAATGGATTAATGGTTGTCCATTATCTATCCGGAAATATTGAATTTAATGCAGGTAAAATGCGACGAATTTAAAAATATCCAATTCACATATGTACTAGATTAACAAGTGATGTGCCAAAATGTATAAAGAACGTCAAATCGCGAAAGAAAGGAATTAAAGCTATGAAAACGAAAAATACATCTATTCGAAAATAAATCCCGTTTAAATTATGTTAGGATAAGGTCTTTTGCAGACTGTTGCAGGTCGTTTGTCTTCGCGACAGTGATTTATTTATTTTTTTTGCAAATTTAAATGTGACTATAATATAAATAAGGCATATAATAAAATAACCCAATATAAAGTCTTGTACTACTCACAAGTCACAGTTGATCGCTCCTTCACTTTATAAACTGTTTTTATATGCTTGGCCAATGATATTATATAACTATATAAAATATCATTGTGCGTTCCTATGGTTTTAAAGTATCAATAAATATAAAAATAAATAATTTCTTCCTGTTGCTAACGGTGCTAACAGGCACCTATTAATATAATTTGCACCTTCGTTCAAAAATGCAGTATGCAATTATTTTCCCATTCAAATCCTAGCAGCATTTGAATGGAAAAATAATAAAAGCATAGTTTATTATCGTAAGGATCACCTAAATATGGTGATCATATTAAATGTAAGTACAGAATAGTTATCATTTTCTAAGTATTTTTATCCGAATTAATCGCGTATATATATGTTTTACACCGACCTTTTGAACGCTTTACAATTAATTTATTTTTTAAAGTTTTTTTGATTTTTCAATTAACGCACTCACTCTTTTAAAAGTTTCACTTTAATATGAAAATAAATTATTATTAATTTTAATTTAATATGGTCACGGCACTTTCATTTCCGAATTTGTAGATGTAACCTCTATAGGTTTTATCCATTTCTTTCACATTTTAAAGTAATTTGGAACCAAAAATAAACAACTTTTCTGGCAAATTGGTAGTTGTATTTGTACATTTTAACACAAAATATAATTCACAAGTATTTAATTGGACATTTTTAAAAGAAATCAGGTATAATTTCTAGAAAAACGTAAGAAAGTAAGGAAGCGCTATAGCGAGCGCATGAGCTGTCTGTTTTATGACGTCACACCGCCACAATCGCCGCGTCGGGCGGTTTCAACTTGTTTTGCTTATAAATCAAAAACTAATTGACGTATCAAAATAATTTTTTCAACAGTATTTTTTATTTTAAAAATACTATATGAAAAGCTAAAAATCAAAATTTGTTAACATTCTCCATTATAATAAGCTAGTTGATTCATGTCTAATTTCCCATAATAAATGAATATTTTCTAGAGGTGTTAGTTTTATAACATAAGATTTTAATCATTAATATCATAAGATTTGAGAACTTTTGCCAATGTTTAACGTACGAGCACCCGCTAGATATCCCCGTACTGCAGTTTTGCCGCTTTGTCCACCATTAAGGAAAACTGTCAGTGGACAAAATTCTCCGGTACCAAGAATGTGTAAAGTTGTGAATGATTTTAGTAGTCACTTTGATATATTTGCTGATTCAACCAGTAAGCTCCGTAAATCTTATTTAGATGTAACAAAATCTAAAAACCACACATAACTTGACGTTTTCACAATTTTTCTCTTTTTTTAATTTAATATTTCTGTGCATGCTGTGTATACCTACCTTTAAGTATTTGCTACATTAGCGTATAAGTGAGTGTATTTTTTTAAGACTGTGATTAAATGTAAGCAAATGTTGGTATTCCTAAATAAATAAATAAATAAGATTATTAAAAAATTTCGTATTAAAAAAATGTATTTTATCATTATACTCGGAACGTTAAAATACTATGTATTGGTCGTAATATGACGTCATAATAATTATAATTTTACTGGTTGTCAAACTTGAATGGTTTTTAGAGGTGGACTTTTTGAAGTGGGTCTTCAGAGCCAATAAAACTATGAGGAATATCATAAAATGCCGAAAAGATTATTGATGCTGATTTTGACAAAAATGAAAATCAGCATCATTGAATGTATAAAAAATTATTTACTGAGTTAGATATCGACCGTTGATTTAGCAAGAAATTAAATAAACATTCTGAATAACTTATCTACCAATTGATAATTCGATAGTACTCCTATTAATTTAACCTTTGCAATGTATCGCCAAAAGTTGAGGAAACGTTGCAATTTTGTTTAAATTTCTTGCAAAGATTTTATGGAGTTAGACGGATCGCTGCGTTGGAGACAGTTATATAGTAGATAGTTTAGGATTTGATACTGAAACCCATTTAAAAAATTCAGCCTGTATATTTGTTTCCAATTAAGTGCAGCAATATTGACGGCTAGCCTTTTCATTCGTTCAGAAATTACTTATTTTTAAATTGCATTTTTTCTGATTTTAGGGTTCGAAAAAAATGTTATAATTTTGTTTTTGGTATCGTATATCATTTAAAATGGTTGATCAAAATCTCACACTATGCGCGCTACTCTACATTATACAGAATTTGAAAATGTAGTCCACGCGAGCGAAGCTGCGGGTGGGAAACGTAATTTCGTAAACGTTCATTCACATAATTTAATTATAATTATTTATGGTGTAAGAATGCTCTCAGTATACAGCCATATGTTACCAAGAGTTAACACCTACGGATGCTCATAAAATTACGAAAATTGAGGACTAAAGAAGATAACTGGTGGTTATTATCTCGTATCACGATTATCTGTCAATGAAATAAGAATTTATCTAGAATAGAAAAGGAAATGGGTTTATAAACGTCGCTTAGGTTGGATCCTTGTAGCAACTGATAGTTACACCTACTTAAATTCACTTTAAAGTTTAAACGATAATTTAATGGAGACCTCTTTTTAAGAATGTTCACAAGTCTCTTGTAGTAATCCTACTAATATTTTAAATATGAAAAAATGATTAGATATTTCGATGTTTGTGTATTGCTGAAACTATTCTGGACGTATTGTCATGAAATTTCGTATACAAATAGGCTTTTAGCTGGATTAGGTTATACGATACCTTTTATTGGTGATACCCCGTCATTTATCGTGAGCAAAGCCAGACATAAGTTAGTGATTGTATATTATATAGTCTACTACATAATAATTGGTATGTAGGTA
>LQNK01001545.1:16742-37455 GCA_001586405.1 Phoebis sennae | reverse complement strand
CTCTCATGCGGCCTAACGACCGACTTATCGACCAGTGTAAATGCGCATAGAAGCTGAATTATGCAACATTTAAATATAACAATAGCTTAAACATAGTTGCCAATTCTGTCTTTACAACATTAACATTTAACTAATATTTAATATATTATGTTTATAAAATATGTTATGTAATAACGATTACGTAGGGTCCCAATTTATGGCTATCAAAATGAACATACTAGCTGTTAAACATTTTAAGTAAAATATATTAGAAATATTTTTATTTTATAAATAATTAAAACATAATAAGTGCTGCCGTTTCATTCTCATATCTTTTCATTTAAACCATTTCATTCTTTAGCCCTATCACAATTTTATTATTATTCCAAACAGTCATTGTATATATGTTATGTATAGCAGAGGTTCTCAAACTGTGCATCCCAGGAAGTATATAGGGGCATCGCAAGGATTTCATTGCTTAAGGGGACAGATAATTGGGACCCATCAATGGGGGAGGACCCATTGATGGGTCCCAATTATCTGTCCCCTTAATCCTATTTGAAACTAGAACTCACCCCCCACTACACTAGGGCGTCTAAACATATAACGACACTAGTAAGTGCGTCGCGGATCAAAAAAAAGTTTGGTAACCTCTGATTTAAAGAATAAAGATTTAAGAAATGAAAAATAATCACATATTTTCAACTTTAAATAAATCAATGAAAATTCTTCTTAACTTACACCAGCATATTATACTGGATCACTGTAGTTTTACCCACTGGCTTAAAATATTGAAAAACATATACCAAAATCACTGGTAAAATTGATAATATCACTACATACATATATTTATGTATTGGGGGGGTATGACCGAAGGGGTATACCCATATACCTCTTCTATTGGCATCTCTTATGTGATGGGATGTGTATGCTATAGTTAACATGAAAGTTAAGACATATATGTTAAGTTTTTTGTATATACAACTGTATATAAGGAGGAATAAGGTAATAGCTAGCCATAGTGAAGTGCAGTGTAGGAATCCCCGTTGCTTTAAATTTGTTAGGTCCTGAAAAAGCGTAAAATGAAGATTAAAACATTTATATATGTGAAAAGATTAAATTTTAAGAAATTTTGATCTCATTTATTTATTTATATTTTACCATGAACATTACAGCTTGTAGTGGTAATACAAAAAAATAGATTAGATTGGTACACCAATTACAAAGTTTCTTTTTTACATAAGGTTCAGACTAGAGACGGAAGGAAAGTGTAGTATGTACATATGCTATCATTCTGTCTCTCTTGTCATATTCTATTCTACAAAATAACAAATGGAAACAAATTAAGAATTAAATTATATAACAATTATGTATACACAGAATTATGAAAACTTACATTTAGTGAAAGCTTACGTACCTTTAAAAATATTGATTTGGCGACGATAAAATGATCTACATCGATCAACGATGACACAATTGTACAAAATACAACATTGTACAACCAGGCCTGCCTTGTTACGTCTACATTTTCGAAGAATAAAAGTGCTGATAGAAATCCTATACTCGCATGTATGAAATTATCTGTTAACGCCCGATATACTAGAGAATCTGAGTATCTGGATTGAAATACTAGATAGTCACCAACTAGAGCGGTTATACAAATTGATAATGATAGGGAAACACTTAGAAATCTCATGTTTTTGAACATGCATTTCGCTCTTTTTGAATTTTAATATAACTTTGGTTATAGATTTTAATATTTTCCTACATATTTATTCACATTTTTTGTTCTTTTATTTATTTTTCTGCATTTTTTAAACTTTTGAACTTTTTGAAGTGTATTTGCGGAGAGTTGATTGACATGTGACAGAATAACTTTAGTTTAAAAACGTATAAATGTCAAATCTGTTTATTATTTGTTTTACTTAATTATTTTTATTAATTTAACGAATTTGGACGTAGCCATTAAATGCGAAAAAAGAAGAAAAATCTATAACACATACAAAAACTAATTTTAATTTTTGGGCTCTATTTCAAAAAGTTTTCTAAAGATAATATGAGACTATAACTCGAAGAAAAAAAATTGTTCCACAAATTAAATTACCAAAAAAGATCACTATACGTATAATTGTATCTTACCGATCTATTTAAATTCTATGAATAAATACTAAAAAATGATTAATTTTGAAAATTTAATTTTACCTGTCATAAGACTGCAAAAAAGTACTTTAATGCACAACTTTTTAAAGATGAATCACAAAGAGATGTAGTGCTATTATTAATATTTAATTAAATCTCTTAAATCAGAATTATCTATTATCAGTAAAATACTATTATCTATCTAAAAATAAATAGGAAATAAATTTAAAAGCATATCCTAGTATAATTTTATTACTGAAGGCCAAAATTATAATCATTACTTGAAATACACCACACCTAACAGATTAATATTTTTATTTTCGATAACCATTATCAATTGATCCCTACACATGCACATTTTACTAACATCATAGGCCTTAATATAATGGTTACTCTAATCTTTTGTATTATCGCTTATCACACCATTATAGATAAGATATCGATTTTCAACTTTGTCATAATGCTAGGAAATGTGCAATAAAATATACTGAATACGAGTGAATTTTGTTTTGTTTTCTAATAGTTATTTTAGTGAAAAATGCGTGAAATAGTACACGTTCAGGCTGGGCAGTGTGGCAACCAAATCGGTTCCAAGGTTGGTATTATTTTTATTATTGCAACTGCATTTAGTTACGTAAACTTGTGCATGTAGATATAAGCCGGCTTACTCGTTATTCGAGCATGAATCACATTTTTTCGGAACCGTTTAGCATTGCATAAACGCTTTATGAATTATTTTGCAAGTTATTGGGTATATTCGGCCTAATGAGCTAATTATTTGTAATATTTATTGAAGTTTTAAATTTTATCATTAAAGGTGAATGACCTGCAAAGATCCGGGTTCGTTACAAGCGATTGTTTTTGGAATTTTCCCGTCAAAAGTTCTCAGTTATAACGCTGAGTCAGCAAGATCGTAGCATTGACTCAAGCCGTGCATTACATTTTTTTTTAATGTGGGTTATCATTTTATTAATCCTTTTATTCAATATTGTTTAAGTATAATATCTAAAACCATACATCGTATGCGGGTTGTGAAACGAATGATTAAAGAAACAGTTAAGTCATGCAGCCATAGTATTGCACCATAGATTATACACTAATACTGGTATTGCACTGTGTTTCGTACGGTGAGACATTTAATCCTCTCCCTATCCCTTCCCCTTCCTTCAAGCCGGCCGCGGCGAGGCGCGGCATCTGCGACAGTTTGCTGTTGTAGATGTTCATGGGCTGCGGTCAGTCACTTAACATCATGTGAACCGCATGCTCCGCTTGCCAGCTGTTACATAAAAAAAATCATATCGTTTCTTCTGAGACATTTTAGTCAAACATTCGTTTTGTGAACACTCCAAGTTTAATAGGATATACTTCTAGTACCTATTTGTTTACTTAATATAATGAGCTGAGCTCCGCGCTTTCACCCGCATATATAGCCCGTTCCCGTAGGATTTTCGGGATAGAAACTAATTCTATGTCATTCCTGGGGTTTCATAGAATCTCTGTAAATTTCATCCAAATCGGTCCTGTAGTTTCGGAGCCTATTCAATAGAAACAAAAAAAATCTTTCCTCTTTGTAATAATAATATAGATAAAGTTGCTTCAGGTTGGCTAAAAATGGACAAAGGCATTTTTTTATAATTTATTATCAACATAGGAAAAAACATAAAAAGCGATTACAAAGAACATCACAAAAATCAAAATGATTTGAACAGATATACCACATAAATACCACAGATAATATAATACTTTACTAGTGTAATACACAAGCATATTACGCCAATATTGCTATATACATAAGAAATAATAAAAAACATCAAGAGGAACTGTTGATGGATTATGAAAAAAATAAAACTATAAGAAATTTAAAGTATGGATGTTGGTCTGATCTGTTCCATATTAGCGAGTCAAAATTAGGGGAAAAAATTGTAGTTTGGCAAAAGCCATTAGTCAGTAATTTCCTCTGAGGTGTAAATAATTTTTAGATTAGTTTCATATTGCTTTATAAGTTATAGGGTTGACGTAGCCAAGAGAATAAAAGTCCATTTAAAATAGATTTAAAAAAGATCAAGAAACCTTATTAACACGTCCGTTGCGTTAGGAGATATATAAGATCTCCTGTAGGACTTTCTTTAGATTTTCCACTCCTTGTGGGATGCTACTTATTTCTTTTTGTATTTGTAGCTTATTCTTATATCATAGCTGCGTGCGAACCTCGCAAAATATAGAGCATTAGGCTATCATTTATTTTCAATTTTTATGGGTTAAACCGACAAAAATGGAAAATAATTATAATTGATTTTGAAGGTATAAATGTTTTTCAAAACTGTATTTTAAGCGACTCATTAGACTAACATACAAACGGATAGGATAGTTTAGAGATATTTTAAGTTTCCATAGCACCAGCTGAAAGTCCTAACGATGCGGCAACGAACGTGCTAAAATATATAAATTGTGTTTCAGTTCTGGGAGGTGATTTCCCATGAACACGCTGTGGGACCTGATGGAATCTACGCCGGGAAGAGCGACATCTTACAGGAGAGGCTGAACGTCTACTACAGTGAAGCTTCTAGCGGTAATGCTTAGATAATACTTACCATTACATTAATTAGGTGATAAACGATAGACATCTTTGATTTAGAATAGATTACAATAAGTTAATTATAATAAACTAGCTTTGCCCCGCGGTTTCGCCCGCGTATATAGCCGGATCCCGGGGGATTTCTGGGATTAAAAGTATCCTATGTCATTCTCCTGGTCCTAAGCCTTCTGTCTACGAATTTTCAGCTAAATCGGTTCAGCCGTTCTTGAGTTATAAGTGGAGCAACTAACACGACTTTCTTTTATATATATAGATATTCCTGGACATTTAACACAACGCCATCTAGTCCCAAATTAAGCAAAGCTTGTACTATGAAAAATAGATAGCTAACATACTAAAACATATTTTTTTTGTAAATACGTAGATACTATAGATAAATTAACACCCAGACAGTAGAAAATTACAATGTTCATAACATCACATTTTGTACTCGTGTCGCAATAGACCATTGCCAAGTCCACTGCGCCAATAGGGTCGTCTATCATGTATAATATAAACACTGTTTAAAATTAATTATGATTTTAGAACTCTTATTTAATGGAATTGTTAATGTAATTTATCTTTGCTCTAATTTTAATATTACAAATATCTCGCATGCAGTGCTTATTCTTAAATTTTTTATACATTAAGTTCTAAATTACTTGTATCATATTTTGTTTGTTTCAATGTATTAACTGTGAACGAGCCAATAAAATAAATAAATAATTACTCTAAAATATATATATTTTCAGGTAAATATGTCCCCCGGGCGGTGCTTGTGGACCTGGAGCCAGGTACCATGGACTCCGTTCGCTCTGGACCTTACGGGGAACTGTTCAGACCAGATAACTTCGTGTTTGGGCAGAGCGGGGCTGGTAAGTTATACATGTTTTGTTAACTTAATCATTCCTATGATCAGATTTGATAAACAAAAATGGTAGTTGAAAACTGGATGGATGGGCAGACTGAAAATCAGCGCTGTGGGTGTAAAAACCTAGCAGCATGGCTGAGTCTGCCCAATTGCCATGCTATAATGTAAGTCTTTTTTATTTGTTCTGTCGCTGTATAAATGGCAATAAAGCTTTTTTTCTTTCTGTCTTTCAACTCTCATGTTATGAATAGTACATATTTTATAGCGTAGATGTCACCCGAGTATCTGTTTTCCCCGTTTCATAGGATTTTATCAAAATCCTTTCTCAGCGGATGCCTTCGTCGTAACATCTACCTGCAGTCAAATTTCAGTCGATCCGTCCAGCGTGCGGGCTGTGCGTTGATAGATCACTATTTCAGAGATTTTCTAAATAAATATAGATTGGATCCGATTTATGATTAAAATAAATATATGTGCTGAAAGAATGGTTTGTACAACAAACTATAAAGTATGGGTAAAATTCATTTTGTTTAAAACCGAATAAGAAAATTATAGGTATGAGTTCTGTACGTGTACCTATTGTTACTTTTTAATTGTTAAAAGACAGATAAAAAGTTATCCTTTAAATTAATAAAAGGTTCAATATCAAATTTGAATTTAAATTAATTTAATGTAAACAGAAGACAAATGTATATAAATCGAATATAATGTCCAATAAAAATATTATATCCTTTTGTCTTTGGTAAATAAAGATACATTTCTTACCAATAATAGCTTCCATTGCGCTTCTCAATAAGTTTTATAAGTAGGTATTTCTAATTAATGATAAATCTATTAACTTCAGGTAACAACTGGGCTAAGGGACACTACACCGAAGGTGCTGAGCTGGTAGACGCAGTTCTGGACGTCATCAGGAAGGAGGCGGAGGGATGCGACTGTCTACAAGGTATGTGTAAACTTGTTTAAAATTTCCCATCAAAATCACAGCACAAAGCACATCCGAATTAATACTAAGCGCAACAATTTTATACGTAACGCAGTTACCCCTAAAGATTCAAACAAAGGTATCAAATATGCTCTTAAATTTATTTATTTATTTATTTATTTAAATTATTTATTTATTTATTTCTAATTTTCACATGTCATTACAGGTTATTTACCCAATGCGACAGAGACTTAAAAGCTAACAATTTAAACTAGGTGGTAATTATACTATTTAAGAATAACATGCAATAAATAAGAGAACCTTTGCCACTTCACTCAATGGACTGTAAATTATATCCGTTTTTTCGTGAACGGCATTAATTAGCCGGATAGTTTGGGTCAAAGGTGCTTTCGCGAGCAAGTTAGTCCTTGCTGCGGGAACCAACAGGAGAGGTGGGGGGTGCCGCCTCAACATATATCTATTTGGGACAAAGAAATTCAAGTACCGTAAAAGCACCGAGTTATGTTCCTTTCCCCGTAAAAGCCTAATAACATATGCAACCCATATTTACCAAACTACTTGCCCCCTTAGCCTATAGACTCACAAACTTGCCCTCTTTCGCCCATTGGCAGGCGATACCCCTGCAAACCATCCAAAATGGTGTTCAATTGTCCATGATACAACATGATTTTATGGCTGTTACATTGGCTTGTTAAACTCGCACCGATGTAAGTACCACCCCCCAGCAAAATACCGGCGAGAAGCATTAATGCACTTAATATCAGGTGAACCGCATGCCCCATTTGTCTGATATAACGTAAAAAAATAATTAGTACTTATACTTTTGTTTCAAATCTCCCGTATACCTCCAGGTTTCCAGCTAGCCCACTCCTTGGGAGGAGGTACAGGATCCGGCATGGGTACGCTGCTCCTCAGCAAGATTCGTGAGGAGTATCCTGACAGGATCATGAACACCTTCTCCGTGGTGCCATCCCCCAAAGTATGATATTTTTTATTTACATAATTGTTATTTATTATATACACACGTTATAACTAACATTACAGGAATAACTCCATTTAGTAGTTTTACGTGCAATGGATGAATTCAAAGACGTTTAACGTATTAGAATATATTTATTAGTAAAATGTTTGTTTTTTATTTAAATGAAAAATAGTTTATTACTGCAAATAAATTAAAACTAAGCTTTAATACAATTCAGGTAGTCATTAAACGATATGCAGAATACGCGTTACAGTTGAAACTATCTGGTGGTTACTTCACTAGGCAAGCCTGTATCGAAGTAACCTAAACATTTCCAATGTATACAAGACAACAATATTCTCGGTAGATAGTTCAAATTTAACTAATAAATATTTATTATATGTTTATTTGTGTTCCGCATATATCTCTCATCCCCCTGGATTTCCGGGATAAAATATATCCTACGTCCTTTCTCGGGTTTCAAACAATCTGTTTTTCTGAACAAAATTTCACCCAAATTGATTCATAGGCAGGCAGAAGAAACAGACAAACAGAGTTACTTTCGCACTTATATAAGTTAGGATTGTATTGCTATACACATAAATACAAATAGATCGACAGATAAATATACTTAAATCTATAGATAAACATAAATAAAATTAGACAGACAGATAAACAGAGAGACATAGATAAATGAATAAAAGCACCTCAATTCCAGGTGTCGGAAGTAGTCCTGGAGCCGTACAACGCCACGCTCTCCGTGCACCAGCTGGTGGAGAACACCGACATGTCATTCTGCATCGACAACGAGGCGCTGTACAACATCTGCTTCCGGACCCTGAGGCTGAGCAGCCCTACGTATGGGGACTTGAACCATTTGATATCGGTAAGATGAACAGATACACAGATATATAGATAGACAGACAGAAAGATAAACAGATGGATTATAGACAGACAGAAATAGAGATAGACGGAAAGATAAAAAGAAATACAATTAGACAGATAAAGAGATAGTTAGGTAGACAGATAGACAGACAGATGTATAAAAGGAGATGGACGTACAGAGGGACAGGTGAACAGACAGACAGAGGAAAATATAAGCAGAAATATAGACAGACATACAGAAATATAGATAGACAGAAAGATAAAGAGATATACAATTAGACAGATAAAGAGACAGTTAGGTAGATAGATCAACAGAGACACAAATAGACGAACAGAGTGAGAGTTGGATATAAAGGTAGATAGACACGCTCTCCGTGCCCCAGCTGGTGGAGAACACCGACATGTCGTTCTGCATCGACAACGAGGCGCTGTACAACATCTGCTTCCGGACCCTGAGGCTGAGCAGCCCTACGTATGGGGACTTGAACCATTTGATATCGGTAAGATGAACAGATAGACGGACAGACGGACTGAGGGAAATATAGACAGACACATAGTAATATAGAAAGATAAACATAAAAACAATTAGACAGACTGATTAAGAGATAGTTAGGTAGACAGATAGACAGACAGATGTATAAAAGGAGACGGACGTACAGAGGGACAGGTGAACAGAGAGACAAAGGAAAATGGAAGGGAGGAAGCAGAAATATAGACAGACACACAGAAAGAAAGAGAGATATACAATTAGACAGATAAAGAGACCTTTAGGTAGATAGATCAACAGAGAGACATAGATAGACGAACAGAGTGAGAGTTGGATATAAAGGTAGATAGACACGCTCTCCGTGCCCCAGCTGGTGGAGAACACCGACATGTCGTTCTGCATCGACAACGAGGCGCTGTACAACATCTGCTTCCGGACCCTGAGGCTGAGCAGCCCTACGTATGGCGACTTGAACCATTTGATATCGGTAAGACGAACAGATAGACAGACACACAGATATATAGGTAGACAAACATAAATATGAACAGACGGACAGAGGGAAATATAGGCAGAATTATAGACAGAGACGCAGAAATATAATGAGACAGATAAAGAGACAGTTATGTAGACAGATAGACAGATAGATGTATAAAGTGAGATAGACGGACATACAGACGAACAGACGTACAGAAGGACAGAAGGAACAATAGACAAACTCATAGAAACAGAAAGATAAACAAAACAATTTGACAGATAAAGAGACAGTTAGGTAGACAGATAGACAGACAGATGTATAAAGTGAGATAGACGGACATACAGACGAACAGGTGTACAGAAGGACAGAGGGAAATATAAGCAGAAATATAGATAGACACACAGAAATATAGATAGACAAAACGATAAACAGAATATAATAAGACAAATAAAGAAGCAGTTAGGTAGACAGATGAACAGAGAAACATAAAGAAAGACACACAGAGTGACAGACAGACAAAGGCAGATAGACACGCTCTCCTTGTACCAACTAATGGATAACCGACATGTCGTCCTGAATCTATCCATAATCTTTGTTACACAAACGGCCGTAACAGCCAGTTCGTACTGATCATCTAACTTGCCTAATAACTGAATAAATATGTGACATTAAAGAAGATTACACACCGATTTCTATCAATGTCGTCCTGTATCTATCCATAATTTTTATTTATTTATTTATTTATTCCAAAGGTACACCACATCAGACATATTAAACCTTAACCAAATACAATTATAAAATCATTTATCTAATATGCGTGACAATTACGGTATACACAACATTTACTATAATCTTAGGCTACACAATTACAATTATTAGGGGTATATATAAGTTATAACTAAACAAAATAAAATAAAATAGCAGCCCTCTGTGTCTTAGCAGAGTATGGCTGATTTTAGATGAAGAAAGCTAGGTTATATATTTATTTAAGGTAAGTGCAGATCTATTTTTTGAAGTAAGACTTAATTTTGTTCCTAAACCCACCCAGTTTGCTGGTGAAGATATCTAAATCCAACCCTGAGCTTAAAAATTTATTATATTGCCTGAGTAGACGATTTACAGGTGCCTGAAGACCGAGATTAGTTTTCGTTGGATATATGCTAAATAATCGTACTATTTTATTTCTTGGATATACACGTGGGATAGCAATACCGACTTTTTCAAGCAAGTGGCAACAATCTATAATACCATGGATGACCTTGTAAAAAGAAAACTCATATCAGTAACATGTCTGCGATTATGTAGGGATATCATGTCAAATTTGGCGAGACGTTGATCATATGGTTGCCTGTGGGACTGGTACAATAAGCTAAATGTCTGGTAAATGTTCTTTGTATGCTTTCTACACGTTGAGAGTGGACTGCATAAAATGGGTTCCAAACCACACTACCATAGTCGAGATGGCTGCGCACTAACGCGTTGTATACGAGCTTTTTTGTTTTAGTGTTAAATCCTGAACAGGTACGTCGGAGGAAACCAAGCATCTGAGCCGATTTTGTCACTATCTTAGTGATATGAGATGTAAAGCTCACTTTAGTATCGATAATGATACCCAGATCACGGATCTCATTTACCTCATTCAGTAATACGCCGCCAAGCTCGTACTTAGTAACAAGTGGTTTTCTCTTCCTAGAATACTTTATATGAAAGCACTTATTGGGATTTAAGATCATGTAGTTCGATAGACACCATTGGTTAATGCCATTGAGATCTTTTTGAATAAGAGAAGCGTCGGAATCAGAAAATACCGTCCTATATATTTTAAGTCTCTTAATCTTCGTTACACAAAGAGCTAGTTCGTTTACTGATCATCTAACTTGCCTAATAACTGAATAAATATGTGACATTAAAGAAGATTACACACCGATTTCTATCAGGCAACCAATACAGTTTTCTGCGTGAAAATATTTTGACACTAAAGCCCACAGATTTTGACATACATCAGCAGACGCATACGCGGATGTGTAGACGGGGTAATATGTATATCAGTAGACAACCATAGTAGGTAATTTACGTCTGCCGATGTATCCGCCATCCAAAGGTCTTGGGTTCGATTCCCGGGTGGGGCCATAAAAAAATATTATTGAAATTTTTTATAGCAGCCCTAAGTCTGGAAGTCCTGCACTTTTCTTCTTCTCCGCGTAATGTCTTTTCGGTCGCATCGGTCTGCCAACCCATCGGACTATGAGAGTGACTATGAGGTTGATCTGTATTAAGATTAGCTACCGCCGCATGTCCCTAAACAAAAATTGTACACAGGATATTAATTGCAGATGACAATGTCTGGCGTGACCACGTGCCTGCGTTTCCCGGGTCAACTGAACGCGGATCTGCGCAAGCTCGCTGTTAATATGGTGCCCTTCCCACGCTTGCATTTCTTTATGCCTGGTAAGGATTTGTACCTACGTCTTATGTAACAGTAGAGCATGCGGTTCACGTGATGTTAAATGACTGACCGCAGCCCATGAACGACTATAACAGCAAACTGTCGCATTGCGAGCTTGACCAGAAAGAGCTTTTTTATCCATGCATCCCGTGTGGCGACGGGTTAGAAAACGTGTGTTGCCATCCCATTTCTACCGGTGGGTGCTGTAAGAGGCGACAGAGGGTAATTCTGCATAACATCTTTAGCGATAAAAGAGCCAAGCATTGTACGATTGGGCCAAGCTCGCACCGATGAAAACACCTCTCCAGCACAAGACCGGCGTGAAGCAGTATTGCACGCAGTGCAGTACAGTGAGCGGGTGCCCGGAGGCCTGTATACCCAACCCATTCCTCTCCCGTCCTGTTCTACTCCTCTCCCAATTTCCCATCATTGATCCTCTCCCAATCCTCTGCCTTCAAGCTGGCAAGGCATCTGCGACAGTTTGCTGTCATAGACATTCATGGACTGCGGTCAGTCACTTAACATCAGGTGAACCGCATGCTCTGCCTGCTGTAACATAAATATTTACTTGAAAATGTTGTAGAGACGAATACCGAATAGGAGATACAGTATTTAAGGGTTATATGATTATTTCAGGTTTTGCACCACTCACAGCAAGAAACTCCTTTGATTACAGACCACAGAACGTATCAGAGCTTATGAGCCAGGTAACTTTAAAAAAATATAATATTCTAACGCCTTAGTATTCTTTTTAACTATTCAGTTTTATTAATAACTAGCTGATCCGCGAGACTTCGCTCCCGTAGCATAATGTTATACAGGGTGAGTGAAGCATCTCTTGGGGGATGATAGCTGAGAGAATAATCTATCAAATAATCCCAATATAGGTCATACGAAAATATCACTGTTTTTGAGATATTGAGGATTTTGTAATTTTTTTTTTAAATGTTGACCTCGCCCAAAGTTTTATATTACTGTGGCCGTAATTCTTATTTGTTTTTCATAATTTTTTTACTAAGTTTTCTTTATGAGTTGCTTTCTTGGATACATGCATTAGATATTAAAAGAAATATCAGACAACCGAAGAAAAAAAATATTTATTTAAAATTTAGTATAGAGTAAAATTTTTAGGTCAGATTTGATAGTCTGTGGTTTAAAAAAATGTACTACACTGAAACGGTCAGTGAACTTAAAAACTTCTGTATTTAATACCGATTTCAAAATGGTATAAAACTTGTAGTTTTTCCCTATAAGAAAAAGAATATTGCAATTTGAATACAATTTAGAACCTATTTTAATGATCCAGGATGATACTTAGTATATAATGTTATTTTTTTACATGAAAAATAAAATTGAATGTTATTATCGGTCAATATTAATAAAAACACATAATCTGTTAACGTGAAATATTTCTAATTTTTAATTACTGTGTTTTTTTCATATCAATGTGTACGTAGATGTTCAACCCAGGCAACATGATGACAGCTTGCGATCCCCGCCACGGTCGGTACTTGACTGTAGCCACCATGTTCCGCGGTCACATGTCCATGCGAGAAGTGGATGAGCAGATATTGGCTATACAGAACAAGAATTCTGGGTGAGTTAGTTTTTTTTAAGTTATAGCAGGCAAGCGGAGCATGCGGTTCACCTGATGTTAAGTGACTGACCGCAGCCCATGAACATCTTCAACATCAGAGTGTCGAAATGCCTTGCCGGCTTGAAGGAAGGGAAGGGGATAAGGAATTTATCATAGGAAGTTGGGAAAGTAGCAGGACAGGACGGGAAAGGAATAGGATGGGAATACAGGCCTCCGGGCACCCGCTCACCGTACGAAACACAGTGCAATACTGTTTCACGCCGGTTTTCTGCTGGGGAGGTGGTAATTGCACCGGTGCGAGCTTGGCCCAATCGTATAAGTCTCGGCCCCCACTCTTTTATTGCTGAAGATGTTATGCAGCAGAATTACCCTCTGTCGCCTCTTACGACACCCACGGGTAGAAATGGAATAGAACCTGTAGTGTTTGTACTCTGTATCTATTAAATAGATGCACACATTGTCTTATGTACATATAGCAGAGGGGGTAGCTGTTAATCTGTCAGTCGTGTAACGGACGTGGTACAGATCGGACGTGCGCCCGCGCTCGTATTGTATGTAGTGGTGAGCCTGTGTAATAGTTCCTAGTGTTCCCGAAGTAACTACCTGGAGGGCAAATCGCAGACCCTGCAGAACCCACATGCACAATTCACATAAAACATAAAAGCCCTCAGAAAGTACAATAATAAGTTTGACAGCAGTTGTCACTTAGCTCAAAAACGCGGGAACCAGTGTTGCCCTAATATACAACAAAAATCACACACAAGTATTCATGTGTATTTGAAATATAAGTTTTTCTATAACTTTTGACATTGTTTTAACTAATGCCATAATTTCACATATTTTTTTTTATAAATAAAAAGGTTTGATATTATTTTTTACTAATGCCATAAACTTTCAGATACTTCGTAGAATGGATCCCACACAACCTCAAGGTGGCGGTGTGTGACGTGCCGCCAGCAGGCCTGAAGATGTCGGCCACCTTCATCGGCAACTCAACAGCTATCCAGGAGATCTTCAAGCGTATCTCGGAACAGTTCACTGCTATGTTTAGGAGACGGGTAAGTTTATCTATTTATTCTGCATTGTATAGAAATTCTAAAAAGTATACAAATAACAGACATTATAAAAAAATATACAAATGGCGGCCTTATGGCTTGGTCTTACAGGCAACCTACATGGGGCAAAGGATATAATAATCATATATAGGTAGTTGCAAAGAGTAAGTTTGTCTCTAATATTTAATTTTTAGTGCCTTACTAATTTGGTCCGTAATTTAATAACTACCTTCATCATAAATAATTTTCGCCCATAAATTTGTTCACGATATAAAGCTGAGAATTTAGATTTGTGTAAAATTAAATAATCTAGGTATAGACTAGCTGATCCGCGCGGCTTCACTACGGTAGCATAATGTTATGTATAGCCTATGGTACTCGTGGATAATGTAGTATATGTGTTTCGAATGGTGAAAGAATTTTTAAAATAGGTCCATTAATTTTTAAACTTATTCATTATAACCAAATAAACAAAGTTTTCCCCTTTATAATATTAGTGTAGATAAAACTCGTAGCAATAGTTGTAGTTATTTTTTCTCATAATATTATATTTTATTTATAATAAACGTAAATCCCCCAGGCCTTCCTCCACTGGTACACGGGCGAGGGTATGGACGAGATGGAATTCACGGAGGCATCCAGCAACATGAACGATTTGATATCGGAATACCAGCAGTATCAGGTGGGTATTTATAATATAATATGTTATTTATGTATAATTTGTTCATAAAATTTGATTGGGTAGTGGTACTCATTTCATGTATTAGAAAGGAAGAAAGAAAGAAAAAAGTTTATTTGTCCCATAAACACACCGTACCTTATAGGATAACAATTAATACTAAGACTTAAAACTAAAATGGTGCTGTACGGTATTGTCACGGGCCCAAACCCTTTTAAACTTTTTTATGCTCTCTTTATTGTCTCTAGTACATATCAAAAAGATCAAATGTGAAACATTTTTTTCAAGTAATATCAATCTTAATTATTTTGTAAACATGGAAATGTCTATGATTCGTACAAATTATTATTGCACACTACATACTACCTTCGTTATGTTAAAAGTAGACAACACCTTATAGTTTTATTTTACGCTGATCCGCGTGGCGTCGCCCCAGTAGCATAATATATTATAGCCTATGTTACTTGTGGATAATGTAGCTTTCGAATGGTGAAAGAATACCTATTTGAAATCGGTCCAGTAGTTTTTGAGCCTATTCATTACAAACAAAGTTTCTTTTAATATTAGTGTAGATTTTTTTATACTTACTTTCTTTATAATATTAGTGTAGATTTTTTGCAAAATTTAATTTATTTTTATTTTTTTAACAGGATGCACAAGTTGACGATGAAGACATAGAATTGGAAGATGAAGAATTAGACCAGCCTCACAACACCAGTGCTACGGTTGATATGGAGTAATGTTAATTTTTTTTAAGAAATTAAAGATTTTGTAACGAATTTTAATCATATTTGCCTATTTATGGCAAGACTGAAATTGTTGACAGATGTCACAGACGAAAAAAATATATTTTGAATAATATTAATATTATTGTTTCGATTCACAACAGATATAAAAAAATTCGTTGCAGTCTTTAATTTCTCAATTATTCCAATAACACTGCCGTATACTAACTCAACGCTGTTGTCATTTAATTTTTTAGTCACAATTTGCGCTCTATTGTAAATTAGTTCTAGAACGTAGCTGTCATCAAATTGACATAACATTTTTTTTTGTTTTGTTTTTTTCTTATAAGAATGAAACTGGCTGTTTATAAAATTTTTGACAGTTCTGTTCTAGAACAAACAGTTTATTACAGATAAATTATTCAGAGGCTTGTTGTGTATAACATATTTTATAATATTTACTATTATATAATAACTAAATAACTTTAGAATTGTTTTCACCAAATAATTTGGGCATCACCAAAAAGTTACACCAAAAGAAATAAGATTATGTAGTACGACTGATTTTGAAAATAATAACGAAAGAAGTTTGAAAAAGCATTATCTATGGATATTTGTTATATTTATTTGAAACATTAAATTAAATTAAGAAAAACAAATGTTTGTATGAAATTTTGACAAATATACATCTTTTATTCTTTATAAAAATAATATTAAGATGTAACGCATGAATTTAATATTTTGTAGTGATTTGTAGAACTAATTGTAATCATTTTGATAATAAACGTTTTGTTATACTATTTTGTTATTTTATTTATTCAATAAAAGTATAAATATTCCTGGACATTAAACACAACGCCATCTAGTCCCAAACTAAGCAAAGCTTGTACATATTTTTTAGAACATTTTTTTTATAAATATATACATACTATATATAAATTAACACCCCCAAAGTAGATAATTAATGTTCATCACATCATAATTTTCTGCTCGTGGGGATCGAACCCACACCCTACGGCGCAATAGCCCATTTCTGAACGACTGCGCCAATCGGGTCGTCCATACATGTATATCTATCTACTTAAAAATAATATATTTCTCTTAAAACCTTTATCAAATCGGTACGGCTGTTTTTACGATACATTTTGCAACGTCATCATAATCTATATATGTATATAAAAATGAATTGCTGTTCGTTAGTCTCGTTAAAACTCGAGAACGGCTGAACGGATTTATCTTATCTTGGTCTTGAATTACTCGTGGAGGTCTAGGGAAGGTTTAAAAGGTGAGAAAAAATCGAATAATTGCCGGGTCCACGCGAGCGAAGCCGCGGGCGGAAAGCTAGTCTCAAATAAAAGGTTTTTATTCATCTATATGTATATACTTACGAATATTTTTTATTTGTTTATTCAGGATAAAAGAAAACAAAAAGTCACTCATACAAAAGTATTTATTTCATCCAATACTGATAATACATACTAAACTATATAATACTTGTCTTCATATACACAATACACTTTACATTCTAACCTTAAAAATTACTGTACCGATAGTGAAAAGCTACAAAATAGCAAATATACTAAATTTTAGGAATCTCTTATTTTCTATTAAAATTAAAAAGACAACCAGAGATTTGCGTTACATTTACACTCAAAGAATAAATAATACAAAAAGCACTTTCCTTAAATCACAGATTAGAGAATAAAAGGCAGATGGAGTGTTCCGAAGACTCCAGTGACGCTAACTACACGTACACGTGCATCTGTGTGAGTGAAATTTGAAAATTACCAAGCCCTCGTGATGTGTTGTGTCAAAGTAGACGAACATTTTTGTATTTGCTTTTGAGGTTTGTATTTGTTTGTCAGCATCACTCGAGTCTTCGGCCGCACTCCATCTGCCTTTTATTCTCTAATCGGTGCCTTAAATATATAAATAAATTAATCTTCAACCATCTCAAACTATAGATTTATCTTAAACTAAAATGTAATAATCACAATATTATTCAAAATGGCGGATTAAAAAAAGATAAAGTTTTCATATGCTTGTAAATTAAATAAAAAAAAATGTATTCATAAAAATATTGTTTTTGATCATTTTTGAGCTTGTTTTGATTAGTATACTTGTTCGATATATTTTTGATAACTACCCACATTCTGTTTTTAACACACATAATAATTATATTTTAAAAAGAGAATCAAGAGTCATATTTTTAATGCAAAAATATATATATTTTATCACCTGAACATATTATTAGCGAGATCGTTTTGATAATAAGTCCATACAAATAAAATTACTTAAAAACCACTGAGTATTTTAAGTTCATCATAATAATTTTATTTATGCACTTTTCTAGTAATACTCATATACTTAATAATAATATATTTTGATACAAATTCTTAAAAAAGCCAACTTTTTAATAAAATATAAAATAAATGCTACGATTTTTAGCAATTTAAGTATAATACATAAGGTAGCCTAATAAAGTTACTTTATTTAAGCTATTTTCGGGCCACCAGAGGTAACGTTCATTAGTATGTTGCTGATCCATTTTTGATAAGATTCCATGTTTTGATAAGCGTCCATGTTTGTACCAAATTTACATATGTAACATGTGATCAATATTTTTTATAATGAATAATTTTAGTGACATCCAGTAATTAGTTATCGCAAGCGAAATTCATTTTGCGACATTTTTAAAGCTTGAAAAAAATCTCAATATAAAGGCATTTTCTACATTTTCAAGTTATAGTACATAGGTTTGTCTATGATAGAGTTAATTTCAGCTATTTTTGGGTCACACGGTGCCCAAAGCGGCTGGGGCACATCCATTTCATTTTGCATTGGACCCTGTCCTTGTAGAGGACCCTGAAATAAAATAAATATAAATAAATAACAACGCCATCTAGTCCCAAACTAAGCAAAGCTTGTACTATGGAATCTAGATAACTGATAAACATTAAACATACTTTTTTTGTAATACATAGATACTATAGATATTTGAACACCCAGACAGTAGAAAATTACAATGTTCATCACATCATAATTTTCTACTCGTGGGGATCGAACCCACACCCTCCGGCGCAATAGCATCGCTGTAACTGCTCCAATCGGGTCGTCAAAGTATACAATAGAAATTTTTGTGAATTTTATGACATCAATGAATATTCAGATAGATAAATAAATAAATAAATAAATATTCCTGGACATTTAACACAACGCCATCTAGTCCCAAACTAAGCAAAGCTTGTACTATGGGTACTAGATACTGATAGACATACTTAAACATACTTTTTTTTGTAAATACATACATACTATAGATAAATTAACACCCAGACAGTAGAAAATTACAATGTTCATCACATCATAATTTTCTACTCGTGGGGATCGAACACAACACCCTCCGGCGTAATAGACCATTGCTGAACCACTGCGCCAACCGGGTCGTCGTTTTAAGCTCGCTTCTCGCTTGCATGCTTGAAGCATTTCCCGTTTATTTCGCATTTGGCCTGTGTCAATCTGTGGGGTAATATTGAGTCACTCACCGGCTTATCCCTTCGTTTTCCTCTACTCCTCTTGGGCCAGGGCTTCTTGAGGTGTACGTATGTGATGTGCGCTCGCTTCTCGCTTGCATGCTTGAAGCATTTCCCGCACATTTCGCATTTGTAGGGACGAAGACCTGTGTGAATCTGTGGGGTAAAATTACATTTATTATCTTTAAAACTTATTTCAAAAATAGTATACTTTTGAAAGTAAACATTTTTTTTGTACGGACAGAGGCTTGTGTGGATAATTCTATATGGATTATAAATTATTCTGCGATTTGGTAAATCCCGTATATACATCGATTTTTTATAATTATATTCATGGCTCTGTATATTTTTGTCGACCTTATAGATTTTCTGTTAAGTCTTTTTTATATTTTCCATAAATAAAAATTATTTCCTGTCAATCTTTTAAAGAAACTAGGGTGAAAAACATTTTTTTTAAATATTTAAAAACAAACATTATGCACCTATTACAGGGTTCAAATTTCATATTTACTCGTGAAATACAAGCAAACAATTGTAACTATATTCCCTCCATTATTTTACAACACACATTTCCACAAATACACCTTTTATAACAACGAACACTCACAAACATGTGCCGCTGACAGTTGCTGTGCGTGCTGAAGCTCTTGCCGCACAGTGCGCAGGAGTACGCGGCGCGCTCGGCCAACGAACACTCACAAACATGTGCCGCTGACAGTTGCTGTGCGTGCTGAAGCTCTTGCCGCACAGTGCGCAGGAGTACGCGGCGCGCTCGGCGCTGTGCACGCGGCCGTTCCCCCCCCCCCATGTATAACAACGAACACTCACAAACATGTGCCGCTGACAGTTGCTGTGCGTGCTGAAGCTCTTGCCGCACAGTGCGCAGGAGTACGCGGCGCGCTCGGCGCTGTGCACGCGGCCGTGCGCGACGAGGCGCTGCCGCATGCGGAACGCTTTGCCGCACACGGCGCACGCGAACGGCCGCTCGCCGGTGTGCGTCCAGCGGTGGTCTTTTAGTAACGCGTGGCTCTGGAAGGGAGGATCTAGTATAGAAGTCAAACTCTATTGGGCAACGCACACAAAGAGACCGTTCGCCAATTTCGACACTATGGTAAGGGGCATTGAGAAACGTGTGACTCTTAACGCAAAATACATTTGTACAGAAGTAAAACTCTATTGGGCAACGCACATAGAGATACTGTTCGTAAAGCTGATATCTCGGTTTACATCGGAACACTATCAGAGTGTACCGCGCAGCTCCAACGTAATATTTCTTTTTTAATTCAAATTCTACCAACAGATCTACAACTAGAATACAAATTTTTACAACATGGCTGATCGAAATGTTACATTGGGAGGGGGG
>LQNK01001545.1:0-16736 GCA_001586405.1 Phoebis sennae | reverse complement strand
GACATATATTTATTTTTTCAGGCGTTATGCGTACAATACGCTTTTCTTGTTCACGTAAACTGAAAATACAAGTGATATAGGAAGAAAAGAGAGGTGGTGGGAGGGGGTTTGTCTTAAACCTCAATATGTTTCCCCAAGAGGGAGAGAGAAAAGCAAACAACATCACGTAATTCATGGACCGCCCTTTATCACCATTTTTATTATAATAATACCATAAATTTTGAAATAGATGCATGTACCTAATTAAAATATGTTTGTATGTCTGTACCTGGAACATCCTGCCGCACACTTCGCACATACACGGCGACTTCATCGACGGGTAGTTGGTTCGATTCTTGTCGGGGTGCATCCGCCTGAAGTGGCTGTGGTACGCGCGGGAATCCTCCAATTGAAGACCGCACTGTAATTACAAAAAAAATTGTATGATTGATATATTGTATTGTGACTTCTTGGTGCAAATGCATTTTAAGTATTGAATTGTAGTGTAAAAAAGTCTTTCAGTCAATACAGAAAATTGTATGTTTGTGCATCAATCGTATTACAACTATAGATAATAGACTCATGGGCGTACCCAGGTTCTGGCCTAGGGGAGGGCAAATCATTTTTTTTAAGCCAGACTGGGGCGGCCACAGATCATAGAGTGCCACAGACCCGAGTTTGGAAGTAAGAGGGGTGCGCCGCGCGGTTTTCAAAAGTTAATGTATATAAATATATACTTCTTTCTCCTAGCCTTTTCCCGTTTCTCAGTCGGGGTCGGCTTTTTAACCTAAGGGAATTACTGTTTTTTTTTTCAAAATAATATAAATATATTGTACTGGAAAATAACATTTTTAATCAATAACAATAGAGAGTAGAGGTATACGATATCCAGGGGGGGGGCAGCTGCCCTCCGCCCATGAATAGACTATAATAGACTTTGACGACCCGATTGGCGCAGTGGACAGCAATGGTCTATTGGCCAGAGGGTGTGGGTTCGATCCCCACGGGTAGAAAATTATGAGATGATGAACATAGTAATTTTCTATCTGGGTGTTAGTTTATTTATAGTATGAATAATGAATGAATAAACACTTTATTTTATGCAACAGTGACATATGTATTAACAAAAAAAAGTATGTTTATCAGTCATCTAGTTTCCATAGTACAAGCTTTGCTTAATTTGGGACTAGATTGCACTTCATAATTTACAGAACCCAATTCACGTTTAAAAAAAACATAAATTATATTTTTTTATTCTTATACTTCAATATATAAAATAGCTCACCTGTTCACAAGGTATGGGACCCTCAGCCTTCCTGAGCTGACTTGGATAGGATTTTTTCTTATCGTCCCCGTCGCTACCATCGTCTTTCCTTTCCTGTATATCACGTGGTTTTCTGCCTTTTTTGCGTTTGTCGTCTTTCGAGCTACTGGAACACAAAAATGTTATTATTTTGATTAAACTATTTTATAACATACATTTTACTTTAACAAACGAATTTTTCAATTATTAGGAATTAAGGATTTTAAATAAATAAAGATTTTAAAACAAACACAAGATTATACTATAGGCATAAAAGATATTGAAAAAAAAAATATTTATATTTAGGTATTAAAAATATTAAATTTAACGTTGTAAATTTTCAAAATATGAAATATAATATCCTGATTTATTTTTATACAATTTTAAAAGTTTATTGGTAAATTATGGACCTAGATTTTCATAAAACTTTTAAATTTGAAGGTATTCCTTAATAATTTCATTCAAACATTCAAATATTTCTTATTTCTTATACATAAATAGTTTTTTTTTATTTATAAAATAACTTACTCATTGGTATGTCGTCCGGACACACTCAAATGTCTCTTATAAGCCGTTTGTGACACAAAACGGACGTTACACAGTTCACATAAGGGACCGTCTTCAGGTATCTGTAATATTACAATAGCTTTGTTGATATGAAAGTTTAACATTGGTATTAATAATTTATGTATTTTATTATAGTATCTATTTGCATATTTCATATGAAATTACTATATTTTATTATCGTATTTTTGCTCTTTTTTTTCTGTCTCTTAATTTTGTGTTTTATTTCGTCCATACATATCCTTTCCTATCAGGTTGCTTGGTAGAAATTGCTTCAAAGCAATAAGGCCGCCTTTCTGTACAAAACTTTAACATGTAATTTTCTAAATTGTTTTCCTTGTGATTTTTGTAAGAAAAAGTATAATAAATAATAAATAAATAACATTAATTTTCACAAAAAAGGTTTACAAATAGAAAAAAATATTTTACGTTTAAAAACTCTATTTTCTAGAAAAACCTCGTTACTCATCATACCCTCATCTTACCATCATTTTATGAATTTTAAAGTTCCGGAACCAGTGAATCATTTTTAAAGTAAACTAGCCGTGCCCCGCGGTTTCGCCCGCGTATATAGCCCGATCCCGTGGGATTTCCGGGATTAAAAGTATGTCATTCTCCTGGTCCTAAGCCTTCTACCTACGAATTTTCAGCTAAATCTGTTCAGCCGTTCTTGAGTTATAAGTGGAGTAACTGACACGACTTTCATTTATATATATCTATAGTAATATTATAAAGCTGAAGAGTTTGTTTGTTTGTTTGAACGCGCTAATCTCAGAAACTACTGGTCCGATTTGAAAAATTATTTTAGTGTTAGATAGCCCATTTATCGAAGAAGGCTATAGGCTATATATCATCCCGATATTCCCACGGGAGCGAAGCCCTGGTGCGCAACTAGTAGATTATACGAGAAACAAAAGCTACCTTTCCGTCTTCTAGTCGATGTTTCAACTTCTTATGTAGCTCTATCCCTTTCTCACTTACGAAGGAATACCCGCAAAGGACACACACAAAATCTGACGGATGCTTTATGCGTATGTGACCCATATAAGTTGTAAATTTACTGAAAATAATGTTGGTAATTATTATCTGTGTATGTATATCATTCTATATGTCATAAGTTATCATTATATTGTTGTGTTTGTAGCATTCTCTCATGTATATTGTGATAGAAATTGTGTCTTTTTTCTATGTATACAAACGTTGGCAAACCCAATAAATAAATAAAAAATAACAAATAAATAAATATTCAGGGACATTTAACACAACGCCATCTAGTCACAAACTAAGCAAAGCTTTTACTAAGGAAACTACATAACTGATAGACATACTTAAATATACTTTGTTTTTTACTTTTACATACATACATACTATAGACAAATGAACACAGGCGGTAGAAAATCACAATGTTCATCACATAATAATTTCCTACTAATGGGAATTGAACCCACACCCTCCTACGCAATAGATCATTGCTTAAAAATGTAAATTTATAATAAAAAAATAAAAATATATGTTTAAAAACAATTGAAACGATGACACCTATTAAAGCTTAAATTCTGTGGCACAGGTGTCAACATTATGTTCTAATAATAAGAGTTAAGGTAAAATAGAAAAATTACAAAATCACAAAAGTTGTTGTTGTGTTATTAATATAATAATTCTTACACAAATTCATCTTGACAATGCGGACACTGGTACTTCGTTCCTTTATGCCATCTCTCGTGCAGTCTTGCTGTTTGTCTGAAAACAATAGATACCTTATTTGAGTTTAAATCCTACTTTATATTATACTAGCGACCCGCCCCGGCTTCGCACGGGTGCAATGCTGATATACTATCGCGGAGTTTTCTGTAGACCTTTTCATTGTGTACAATACTTAGTACATTATTTTGATAAATCTCGTAGGATTCAGCCTGCGTTTGCAATGTAAGCGGAAAAAATGTAATTATTTGCGACATCACATTAGAAACCTCAAAAATAACAATATTTGTCCACTATTTAATGGATGATATTATACATAAAAACCTTCCTCATGAGTTACTCTATCTATTAAAAAAAACCGCATCAAAATCCGTTGCGTAGTTTTAAAGATTTGAGCGTTCATAGGGACATACAACATGACACATGACAGAAAAAGCGACTTTGTTTTATACTATGTAGTGATGTAGTGATCAGTTGAACCACGCGGCTTCGCTCTCGTAGCATAATGTTATATATAAGGTGATTCATAGCCAGTGTTTAATTTTTTTACAGGACTTTTAGAACATATACCTAAACACGTAAAAAATAATAAGAAGAGGTCGGCGAGCTTTATTAATTTAATATGATTATGAACATATACGCTACTTTCAATCCCGGAGTTGCCGCGGGATCAGAAGTAACGCGGGTAAAATATCATGATAATTTTAAGTCTAACAATTATCTATACTAATATTATAAAGCTGAAGAGTTTGTTTGTTTGTTTGTTTGAACGCGCTAATCTCAGAAACTATTGGTCCGATTTGAAAAATTCTTTTAGTGTTAGATAGCCCATTTATCGAGGAAGGCTATAGGCTATATATCATTCAGATATTCCCGCGGGAGCGAAGCCCTGGTGCGCAGCTAGTACATTATATACAGAGTGGGAACAAGATAGATTTAGTTACACGTTCTTAATATCCTGTTAAAAAATTGAACACTGCTACGAAAACTAAACTTTATATACCGAGTCAGTTAATGATAAAATGGTGCACCTGTATACAGGGTGGCAATTTATTGGATCTTGTTAAAAGTATGAGATAATAGGTAATCGGAGTAGACGTCAGTCAGGTGAGTTACTTAACATTAAGTCAGGTCAGTCACTCAACATCAAGACAGGCCAGTCACTTAACATCAAGTCAGGTCAGTCACTTATCATCAAGACAGGCCAGTCACTTAACATCAAGTCAGGTCAGTCACTTAACATTAAGTCAGGTCAGTCACTCAACATCAAGACAGGCCATTCACTTAACATCAAGTCAAGCCATTCGCTTAACATCAAGTCAGGTCAGTCACTTAACATCAAGTCAGGTCAGTCACTTAACATCAAGTCAGGTCAGTCACTTAACATCAAGTCAGGTCAGTCACTTCACATCAAGTCAGGTCAGTCACTTAACATCAGGTGTACCGCAGGCTCCACTTACCTGCTTTGACTTAACAAGTAATAAATCTAAAGATTTTAATGAAAAGGTAATAGCTCTCCTGACCGATTTCGGTCATGGTGGCCAATCTCAACAGAGACTAGCCAGCTGCACAGGAGATATTATAGTGCACAAGTGTACGCGCGAACACAAGTGCACTCTCTTTTCCTTTTACTCTGATAACCCTCAGGGGGCAGACCGACACGACCGGAGAGAGATCAGGCGCAGGACCGACAGGACACGTGCTCTCCGAGGCACGGGGGTGTTCCAACACTGCCAATTTCCAGACTCAGGGCTGTTACTATGATTTCTTTGTCAGAAAAAATGCCCCACCCGGGAATCGAGCCCGGGACCCCTCGATCTGTAGTCAAGGATGCAACAACTAGACCAACGAGGCAGTCGTACCCCCTATATATATATACATATAACTCTCTGCTCACTGCTCTCTGCTAACTCACTGCTCACCTGTGAGTAGTGACGTACGGACACCGGTTGCAGCTGTACCTCTGCGTGTGGTGCGCGGTTATGTGTTTGCGCAACGCGTGCGGGTGTTTGAAGTGCGTTTTGCATATGTCGCACTCGTATTCACCACATTGCTGTAAATTTAATGATAAATTCGTACAATAGGTAGATACAATGAGGACAAAATGATAATTTCATTACCAAATAACGAAAATACGAAAAAAAATATTAACAGCGTTGGCTGTTACGTAATACTTTTGACACATTGTATTCAGTTTATTTTCTCCACATAAATAAAAAAATCGACGCATTGAAATTATTTCAGTGTGCATTGTTAATTTTTTTTTAAATGCGGTTTAAACTGCTTGCTTGCTGCATTCATTTAAGTGATAAAATTGAGTATTAAAATTATTATCTAAAACAAGTTTAATAGCTAAATAGTTCAAGAAAAACTTAAAATCATAAAAACCATAATCATAAATAGAAAAAGCATTTTTATACACCTATAAATTCAATAATAAATTAATAAACATTAAATTCACATCAACCAATTTTGACATAATAACAGAAGAACGTACATTACAGAGAATTCCATTCTACTTAGAACATACAAAAAAGAGACACTTACATCTGTATGCCTTGTCATATGTCCATTATACGCATCTTCATCCAAAAACCCTTTAAAACACGCCGTACATTTAAACACTGAATTCTTATAATTAGCCGATTCTTGCCTCTTCTGAATTTCCGCCACTTGCTCCTCAAAGGTCAAATCAGTTATCGTAAACAACGTTTCACTTAAATCATCATTCAAAAATGGCTTTCTCCGTCTATCTATCTTAGGCTCCTCTTTCTTTCTGACTTTTTTCACCGATTTTTTCTTCTCTTTCTTCCTTTTTTTCCTCTGTAACTCTAGTGGGAGACTATCATCTGATGAGTATATATCGTTGTCGTTATTCAAATCGTTTATATCATTCTCATCATGATCATGATTGTTGAATTCTTCGTCAACTACATTTTCATGATGGACGAATTCCTCTTCAACTATGAAAACGTTGTTTTTCTCAGTATTTATTTCAATATCGTCTACTTTTAGGTCTTTATCGTTTTCTTCTATTTCAGAATGTTCTAGACATATAATATTATCTGGATCTAGATTTCTTATTGAAAGATTAGATGTTAGTAGATTTGTCTGTCTGTCTATTGTTTTTATACAGTCTAAAGTAACCTGTAAACAAAAATTAAATATAATAGTACATTAAAAATTGCTTCACATATTGTGATAAATTATTATTTAGTAGAAAATAGTGATTTTTTGTTTTTCAATACTAATGTTAACTTTTAATCAGAAACTTTGACGTAACTACATGAACTATTATTACAAACATGTTTTTGAAATAGACTTCCGTCTATTATGTGAAATGCATAAATTTACTAAAATTCAAATTAAATTTTTCCCCGATCCATGTTCAAAATAATGACATTAATTTAATAGATTGAAAATTATTCTCCACTAGCCACCACCCGCGGTTTCACCCGCGTAATTCCCGATGTTGTGGGAATTCCGGAATAAAAAGCCTATCACCTAATCCCGCTAACAGCCTACCTGTCTATAAAATGTCATGAAAATCTATTCAGTAGAACTTTCACATTTTATAATATTAGTTAACTCAATAAGTTTTATACGAAAAGAAAATAAGGATAGTTAGAACTTAGAACTGTCCACAGTCAAAAAAATAAAAAAATCTCATTTCATTTCATTAAATATTAAAAATTTACATGCCATCAACCATGGCGAGACATGTGATACTCTGTAGTAATGTTACCATCCACTTCATATCGTGTTTCTTGCAAATAAAGATTTATTATTAATACAACAAAATAAATTATTTGTATTTACTCACATTATCATTATCCCTGATCAGATCTATCAAGATATTCCTAGATTTTATACACTTATTCTTAAACCTCCAGCCGTTAGTGAGGCGTTGTGCACACTCTATGCATATGTATTGAGGTAGATTGTCACCTTTGCACTGAAACAAAACATAACATGTAATGTAAGAGTTTTTCAAATCGATCTAGTAGTTTCGATGCGTATTCAAACAAACACATAAAAACACGTCAACTTTTCTCTTTTTAACCGAAAAGAAAAACCTTTTTCAAAAAAAAGGAGGAGGTTATCAATCCGACCGTATTTTTTTTATGTATGTTACTGCATATCTCCGGCGTTTATGGGAAAATTCTTTTTGCATTCGAAAGAGTAAAGTTCCAGTGTGGTCCCATAGAAATTTGGTTCAAGTCTGATCATCCATGTGGAAGATATTCCATGGAACTCCTCGAAAATCAACGGAATAAGCTCTGCGGTTAAGGTTTAATGATGTGTATACCAACTGAATTGTGACTAGATGATGTGATTATCCTTCACCGGACACTAAAAAGGGATAAATAAAAATTTTTGTCAAAAAATAGAACCGACTTCCTCGCTCTAAAAAGTAGAAGATAACTTTTATTTCATTTTTGTTGAAATCTATACAAAGTCGGTGCCTTTGTCTATTTTCAATTTAACAAGATTTTGCAAATTTTTTAAAATATTTAAGTGTTGTCTAGCCTTTACCCGCAATTTCTAAGGAGAACATAATTTTTTTGGGATGATAAGTTCCCAATGTCTACAAGATTTCTCCATAAGGTTGGCTGAGTAAATTTGGGATTGCTTTCATACGATAAATAAAAGTGTGAGCCAAGCACAATTATATACATTGAATATTTAATTTAAGACTTCAAAGAATGATTTGATTTGCGTTTTTTGTTTGTATAATGTAATAATAATTTTAATTTCATACAAACATCCATATAATTTGTTAGTAAAGATTGATCTTACAAACTGTGTTAGTATTTATTGAATATTATAATTGAATTACATTAAAGCCAGTTATAAACAGTTTTAAAAATACTTACGGTAAATCCTGTCACATTTTCATAGGCTTGATCCAATTCATAATTCCTTATTGGAACCAATCTGACATCTGTGCCAAGGCAAATTCTGCATACCTGTTGGAAATTAGCATTTTTGGAATAAATAATAGAGTTCATTACTGCAAAATTCATAACTTTTTACTATAAATAACAGACAAGAAAGTGGTTAAAAGCGATACTAGCGCCCTTTGTATATGTACTGTTCTATTTTTATGAGTTTTTTTTTTGTATAAATGTGTGTATACATACAATAAAGTCATTCATTCAATCAGTCATTAACAAGTTTTTATATTATCACTTTTATTCAGATATGTTTTTTTAAATTTTGTAATATTTATTATATGTTAGAATGAGTATTATCATGATTCACGATGCGCTCACTAATTTAGGAATTACACCAAAATGTTTGTGTGAGTCGTTTTTAGAGCTACTTAATGTCAGTTTCAATTTATGAACGAAATAAAAAAAAATTAAAATGAAAAATATTAAAATTTAATTACCATCAGTTTTATGTCATCATTGAAGTCACTATTGTCATCCTGAAACAAGAATGAACATTTAATATGTCATACCAACCACTTATCCCACTAATATTGTAAATACCCTTTTATGCAAAAACTACTGAACCAATTATGATGAAACCAAACTTTAATCCTGGAGATGCTATGGGATCAAAAGTTACGAGGGTGAAAAAGGGGGGGGGGTTTAAGCTTTAAATAAACATTATATTCTAGTTAATACAATTAACTTCATCCATATCAATCCTTTATTTTTATTTATTAGCCAATAATTTTCTTGACAAAAGTAATTATGATGGTAAAACAAAATAAACTAGATATCTATATATATAAAAGAAAGTCGGGTTAGTTACTCCACTTATAACTCAAGAACGGCTGAACCAATTTAACTGAAAATTCGTAGGCAGAAGGCTTAGGACCAGGAGAATGACATAGGATACTTTTAATCCCGGAAATCCCACGGGATCGGGCTAAATACGCGGGCGAAACCGCGGGGCACATCTAGTAATATATAATATTAAGTTTATTTTGTTCTACCATCTAATATTAATAGTATATGTTAGCACCACCTGTTTAAAAATTATTTCGTAACTTAGATTATAGGGTTGCCTGGCAGAGATCGCTATCAGCGATAAGGCCGCCCTTTGTACATAGTTATAAGTATTATTAACCAAAGAAATTTATATGTATGGTGTACAATATAGAATTTTTATTCATTCATTCAAATATATCACTATGTTAGCGCTATTAGCCTTCAACATAAATACACTTACATTCACAGGAACAGCCCCGCTCCGCACCTTCCGCAGCCCACTCTTGGTGACATACAGGTCCTCGCTCATGAAGTGCACCGAGCAGACTGCACTGCGATCTCTAGGAGACCAGTTCTGGATGTCCAGCGCTTTTATCCAGGCTGTACGAAGGGTTGGTTCAGTTGGAAACCTGAATTAAAAAAAATATATATATTCCTGCACGAAAATAAGAAAAAAACCTTTGTCAAATAATACTTTTGAAATTTAAAAAAAAGCAAATAATTTAGAATGTATTTTTGAGGGTGTATTAATTTATAATTTTTATAATTGATATACATAGGTATTTATTATAATAATTTTGTGTGATTATTTATTCTGTTGAGTCTTATTAGATATTTTCATATTTTCTTATTAGATTTTTCCTTGTTGTTGTTGTTTAATAAGACTAAACTAACTACCCATTTCAGCAAAAAAATAAACAGTAACAAGTAATTATTTTGAAAAGTTAAAATTATAAATATTGTGTACTTACACATGAAATGTGATTCCCTGGGACTTAGATATATGCCTCGAATCATTTTTACACGACGGTACACAACATCGCATTTTTATATCGAAATAATATTATTTTTTGCATGTAAACAACTCATAATAGGCATTAAACAATATAACTTTACACTACTGCATTAAAAATAATAATTATAATTTTCAAGCGGTAGAATTACACTGATAATTTATATTCTTAAATATCTCACATATTGCAATATTTATTTAATAAATTCAATTTAAAAATGAAATACAATAATGCAACACGGTAAAATATGCACGGAAAAAATATTTTCATTTAACAAGTGTTTTTTTCTCTTTTTAACAAGGCAAAAATTCTATTGATACTTGCGAGACAAAAAATCTATAAAAAAAAATAATTTTAAATGTCATTGTCAAACAAGCGTCATGGCACAGACTTCATAATATACGAGGTCGAGACATTCAAACGGTGTGCATCAAACGTTCAAACGTATTGATTTGATGCACTTTATTGATTTTTGATATTATGAACATTATGGTATTATGAAAATATAAAAGTATGTGGTTTATTCAATTAAAATTTATAATTTTAACACAACTAACGAGTTATTACAACTTACATGCACGTTTATTTATAAAATACCCGTCTTCGTTGATATTCTTGAAACGGCCGCCTTTAAATTAAAAAAAAATCAAATCCTTTTGCAGTGCTAATCTATGAATATATCATTTTCTTTGCTGTGTTTTTGCAGTTTCAGCCAATAAATTCCATTTTTTTATTGACAAATTTCATCAATTAAGTTTGCACAAGCAAAATGTTTCGTATGATAGTAGCTTAAAACAAAAACAATGGCGGCTGCGTCAGATTCGCACTTGTCAATTTTTGTCAAAAATCAGAATGCTCAAAACAAATAAATATTTGAATTTATTGTATTGATTAATTTGTATCATATAAATAATTGTTATAGCATAAATATTAACATAACATACATTTTTGGTGGTGTAAAGCAATAAGAGCGGATATTTTATGCAATATTCCGTGTAATATGCATCAATATAATCACCGTGTTTTCTATTATTTTGTGTGAAGAGTTTATTAATAATTATTCATAGCTTGGACTTATATTCAGAACTGCGTAGCGGCACAAAAAACCGTCACAGGATATGAAATTTCTTTAAATTTGTAAGTAAAACTTATGCGCTTCGCACTCATCGATTTTTTTAATTGAATATTTACTAGTAGTCATATGCTTAAATATTAATGGCCAAGGCCTTTTATGGCTTATTCCACATGAAATGCCCTACTTTATACTGGGTCATGAAGTGGTTCCACATTACGTTATATGAGTAATGCCAATTGATTATTTTCCGAAGGTTTGTCGTCAATTCATATTTAACATCAGCCTGACATCAAATTGTTGTTAGGCATCGAACTTAGTAAACTTTGTAAATATAAACGGCATACACCATGACTCTAATAAGATATTTAGTACTAGCAAAGGTCAGTTAATTGATAATAGAATAATTTAAAAGAAATTATAATATTGTCTTTTAAAATACTTGTGGGTATTCCATTTAAAATACATTGTTATAATTGCAAAGACATCTAAATAAAAGTCATGAATTATCCAAAGAAATTCTGGGAAGTTAGTAAATCATTTTTAGCAACAGCAACTTGCTTATAAGTAAGTGAAAATTGTTCTATAACATGCTCAAAGGAGTTGAGGGGATAAGGAGACAATTAAAGATAGGAAGTTGGGTGAGGAGTAGAACAGGACAGGAGAGGAATGAAATAGGAATACAGGCCTCCAGTTCACCCTACAAACTCAGTGCAATACTGCTTCATGTCAGTCTTCTGCTGGGGAGGTTATAAGATTGCAATTACGTGCACAGATTTGTAAACTATTGTATGTTAGTAAACTCAGTAAGGATAACTCACTTGATGCATTTTTGGCATCATACGACCATCAATAAAAAGTCATTGTAAATAATTTCAAACATATTCAAATTGAATTTAGCTTGGCAAAAAATTGTATGTACTTTTTAATAACTTACCCTTAGGATGACTTTTTTTCTCACAATAAGCTAGTTTAAATTGAAAAGTCATAGAATATATTTATCATAATGGCTGAAAATGTAAAAAAAAATCTGTTGAATAAGATTTATTTATTTCAAACTATTTCAGGTACCTAAAACACCTATAAGGATGGCACTTCCTGTTAATAAGAAACAAAAGGTAAATTACTAATTGTACCATAACATTAGTCATTATAGATGATATATAATAGTATGTTGCAGGACAAGTCCTATCAGGAAATAGGACTTGTCCTGCAGACGAAACATACATAAAAACAAATATTAATAATAAATTTTTCTGATTTCAGATACCATTAAAAATGGATGATCCAGCATTGACAAGGGTAAGTGTTATTTATTTAATGTCCATGATTATTATGGTTTATGTTTTGATGGAATATGCTTAAGCTAAGCACATGTGAGCATTATATGCATGTTACATGTTACAGATCATAATATTCTTTGTATAGAAATTGAAATGTTAAGAGTTCTTAGTTATGTAATTTAGTTTGCTTTATTATCTAGTACTTAATTAACTTGAATTTTTTTAAGAGCAGGTAAGCAGAGCATGTAGTTCACATGATGTTAAGTTACTGAGCGCAGCCCATGAACCTTTTATTGATTTATAGATGCTAAATATAATGTGACTGAAGACATGGGTTGAAGCGATTATTTTTTGTTACTAACTAAAGTTTAATATATAAGGTGTTACATAAATAACATTTCATTTGTTTACAGGACATTCAGAACATGTACCTAAACACGTAACAAATAATGAGAATGGTCAGCAGATCTTTGTTAATTTAATATGATTTATTTATTGGCCATTTTTAACATAAAAAACTCATATTAAATTAAGAAACCCTCACCGACCCTTTTCATTATTTTTTACGTGTTTGAGAACATGTTCTGAATGTCCTGTAAACAAATGAAACTTATAATTAACTTAGGTAGTAACAAAAAAGAATTAGCTTCAGCCCGCGGCTTCAGGCACATTGAATTCAGCATCTATAAATCAATAAAAGGTTCATGGGCTGCATGAAATGCATACTATGAAACGCTAGTTACGTAACACCTTATAAAGAAATAAGATTTGTTTTTTTTAATTTAATTGCTTCTTGTTTGTAGGTGTGTCGAATGTGTCTCGACATTGACGTGAAAATGTACGACCTCACTGGACACAAACTGCATCAGATATTCAATGAGGTCACTGGCATACCGGTTAGTATGAATTACATTGAAATTATAACTAGCGACCCGCCCCGGCTTCGCACGGGTTTAATGGATGATATTATACATAAAAACCTTCCTCATGAGTTACTCTATCTATTAAAAAAAACCGCATCAAAATCCGTTGCGTAGTTTTAAAGATTTGAGCGTTCATAGGGACATACAACATGACACATGACAGAAAAAGCGACTTTGTTTTATACTATGTTTGTTTTATACTATGTAGTGATAAAATAAACAAATATGTAAATCTGTTTGATATTCTAATGGACTTGATAGTCTCGAAAATACTTGATTACGAAATTATTGTTTTGAAATAAGTATAATATAATAATAGTTAAAGCCAGCTTTTTCTATGAAAATTTTCCAACTTGTGGTAGATCTAAAAATGGTAAGTCAAAGGCAATTCTTTTTCTTTTACTTGGTACACCTGCTTTCCACTTAAGCCTCCTGGCAGAATACCAGCGCCTTTAATTGACCAAGGCATTATGCTGAGCTAGGGCTTTTTCACAGAACATGATACATGCACAGTGAGATTTGCGAATTGATTCAAGTCATATTATTGTAAATTTCGTGTATAATTTGTCTGACATCTTTAATGAATCCATAACTGTTGACAGTTTAACTAAACTTACTTACAAATGTAATAATTTTAACTCTTGCCCTGCCTTTCATAAAACTCTGCTTCTTACCTTATGCCTGGAAGAAATCGCTGTGTAGTGATAAGGCCGACTTTTGTGCTATACTTCCTTTATTTATGTAACAGTGGTTTCCTCTTTTTTGTATAGTGTAATAAAGAGTTAATAAATATATAAAGTACTCAGAAAACGGCAATAATTGAATTCTTTGCAGGTATCAGCATCAGACAAGCTTCCTCAAAAACTATGCTGGGAATGCACTCAGCGACTGGTTTCAGCGCATAGCTTGAGACGAAAGGCGCTTCGAGCTCACAGCCTGTTACTAGATATGCTGAATTCTGATAAATTTGTAAGTATTAAGTATTATAAAGGCTACATAGCTTTTAATATAGATAGATAGTGCCATCCACGACGACGCGCCCCACCAATTCTTGAATTTGGAATATGATCGCAATACTTTATCCTGATTGGTCTATTTATTTTAGTGTGCGTGTGCACACATGGGTAATGAGTGTACCTATAAAACTTCACACAAGCGGAAGCTTGCATACACATACTGTCAACGATTGAAAAGAATAGTGGGGCGCGTCTTCGTGGATGAATTTAACTATAGTCGAGAACTTGCTCAGCAAGAATTAGGTCAAACACTTTGGAAAATTCCACCCTTTCACAGAAAGAAAGAATGAAAAGATTGATTTCGACACACAATTTAGATAAAAAATATAATAATTACGAAATCACATTATTGTATTAATTTGTATTAATACAAAAAAGGAAAAACAAAATTGCAGAAGATTTTGTAATTTTTTAAATTTTGTATGTATTTATGTTGAATATTATATTGATAACCTAAATATTATATTATTATACAAGCATTTTAAATGCTATTCTGTTTCAGTCAGTCAATAAGTAATCCATTTTATTTTCCCCACGAAAGGCTGGCTAAGCACGGGTGGTGCTTGAAAAAAGGATTTATGTATTTGTCCATCAATGTACTTCAATAAAAAATTGTATAATTAATAATTAATATTCTATAAAAACTGAAAAATTAACAATTCTCGCATTGCAGATTACTGTCAGACACGTAAAATCAATAGACAGAAACAACCACCAGTTAGAATCGAGTCTCTCGAGGCATTTTTTAAACGCCGTCAATTCCAACACCGCAAATAATCAAACAGAAGCGAAAATTGACGATGAAGTCGACCAGAAGACGGAAAACGAAGATTTCGACACTCAAGACGATGATTATGAAAACAATGAAGATAGTAATGAAAAAGTTGAAGAAACGGTTGAAGTTAAAGTTGAAGCGAATGAGATTTTTTTTGAAGATTGCGGTTTTGTGAGCGAAGACGATCGGACATTGAGCGAAGTGTGCAAAAAGAATAAAGTGAAAAGCAAAGTGAGGGTCAAGAAGAAAGTTAAAGTGAAGGAGTGTGTGGAGAAGGAGGATAAAGAGGGCGGAGAGGATGAAGGTGAAGAAAAGGTTAAGAAGGAGGATGATGCTTCTGCTATCTTGGATAAGTAAGTATTCTTTTACAGCCATTCAATAATGTATCAATGATAATGGATAGATTGTTATGTCAAATTATATGACAATAGATAGACTTAAGTCATAGCAAATATATGTATCAGTCGTTAGGATATTGAAATCAAAGTAAGTGCAAATATATAGATTTGTCTGACTTTAGTAAGCAACAAGTGATAGATAGAATATTGAAAACGGCCGTTAAAGTTAGATTGACTTACGGCCATTTTCAATAATGTATCAATGATTATGGATAGATTGTTATGTCAGATTATATGACAAGAGATAGACAAAAGTCAAGGCAAATGTATCCGTCGTTAGGATATTGAAATCAAAGTAAGTGCAAATAGACAGATTTGTCTGACTTTAGTAAGGAAAACAAGGGATAGATAGAATATTGAAAACGGCCGTTAGAATAGACATATACTTATTTATGACACCCCTAATGGCGCAGTGGATATCACAATGGTCTATTACGCCGGAGGGTATAGGTTCGATCCCCACAAGCATAAAATTATGATGTGATGAACATTGTAATTTTGTAGTGTCTGGTTGTTAATGTATCTATAGTATGTATTTATTTACATAAAACAGTGTGTTTTTGTATGTTAATCAATTATCTAGTTTTTATAGAACAGGTTTTGCTTAGTTTGGGACTAGATGGCGTTGTGTTACATGTCCAGGTATATTTGTAGAGATATGCATTTATTTAAATTTTTACGACAACAGTTCAGTTTTACATAGTAGACAGTAGTCTCATTTCTATAACTTTTAACTTCTTGGCCAAAACTGTTGTTTAATACCTTTTTGTAATAAATATTATTTCTTCAGACAAAGCAATTTATATAACATTTTAACAGGGGGTAGTGATTAAAAAGCGAAAAGTGTCTATTAAATATCTCAATAAAACTTTTCAGATACAAAACCTCGGACGTGAAACGTCGCAGAACGAACGAGAACATCGACGAGGATCTGTTCACCATAACCACCCTCACGTACGAGGAGCAAATAGAGCAGATCAACA
>LQNK01001544.1:580145-591961 GCA_001586405.1 Phoebis sennae | reverse complement strand
AATATTGACAGGACATTTTTTTAATCTGTTGCGTGGGAAATGGCGCGAAAGCGGACATTTTACATTTTTAAGCATTGGCATTTTCAATTTAATTTTTTCATTTAGTAAATTTTCTGGTACCTATTTGTTTTTTAGTAATTAAAAAAAAAGAGATATTACTTGATCCATTTACGTATGATGCGATGACTATGAGAAATATAGGTTTTCTTTATATTATATAGTATTTTGATACTAATTACTAATCGAAAATAATGTATTTTGTTTTTCAAAAAAACGCTGTCATTTTAATTAAACCACAGATAAGGATATAGATAGATACAGTATAGAGTTAATATTAGAAAACAACAGATGTAAAACTAATTATTAATATTAACATATTTATAATCGCTCAGTAATAATTAAATTTAAATTTAATAAAAAGTTAAGGAGGTTTTATATACATATTCAGTTTCGTTTTTTAGACTGTTATTTTTAACTAATTTAAATATTTTAACAAATCTCTTAGTTATTAAAATTATTATTTTCGATGTGTTATTCTTACCCTTATAACAAGTATAAACAGGGTAACAAAAGTAGGTATTGTATAACTGACATTATAATAAGCCTATTTATTCAAAGGAAATCCGATTGGCGTCTGATTTCAATACTACTATTATATAAAAATAAACCTTATTCCAATACAATTTAAGTCTATTTTGTATCTTCTCACTATAGGGATGCTGCCAGGGGTGAATCCCTAATTCAATAGAGATGGGAATTGTCATCAATAAACCACGCCTTAGTAAATATGGGTATATAATGTACTTGTCTTACCCTTGTTTAGGCATTGGTGTAATGAGACAAAACTGACGTAAACGCTATGTTAGTCTGTAGTGATTTTTGGTGGCGAGGAAATATATAAAGGAAATATATTAAATTACTATAAAGGGGTGTACAGCTGTACAATCAAGTGTATTGATTGAGTGATTTTATGGTAAAAGAATTTTTAAAATCGGTCCAGTAGTTATTGACCCTATTCATTACAAACAAACAAAGTTTTCCTTTTTATAATATTTGTGTAGATAAGGATTAAGAATAAGTCTACCTAGAATGTAATACTAACAGTAACATTTATTTTCCAGTGGTCATGCACAAAGAGAAAGAAGAGCTGCACACACACAGGCGCGAGCACACACACTACGACGTCATGCCTGACGGAGAAATGTTCTTACAGGTATTTATGTTTACTTTATCCATAGTAATATTATAGAGCAGAAAAACTTGAAACTGAAATTCTGAAAATAATGTCAACGATACTCCGTTGAATACTGTTTCATTTGTTTACAGGACATTTAGACTAAGAAAAAAAGGCGCCTAGAAAACGATCAATAAAAAAAATCATATTAAATTAACAAAGCCTCGTCGACCCTCTTCATTATTTTTTAAGTGTTTAGGACCATGTTCTGAATGTCCTGTAAACGAATGAAACGCTAGCTATGTAACACCTTATACAACCGCTATACACTATTATATATTCTGCATGGGACGTGTTAGAATACATGTGCCGCCACTTCATTTCTACCCGTGGGTGTCGTAAGAGGCGTCAGAGGGTAATTCTGCTGCATAACATCTTCAGCAATAAAAGAGTGGGAGCCGAGTATTACACGATTGGGCCAAACTCGCACCGGTATAGTTACCAACCCCCAAGCAGTGAAGCAGTATTGCACTGTGTTTCGTACAGTTGAGGGGGCCCGGAGGCATGTATTCCCATCCCATTCCGCTTCCATCCTGCTGTTTCTGTCCCTATCAGTGTCATTCAAAAGAAAACAAACTACCCATATTATTTAGCACATCAAAGTTAACTTTAATGCTAAAGTCTTAAAAATTATGATTAATATAATAAGCTCAAGGTTCCCGAAAGATATATTAAACCAAGGTTCCGAAACAATATCCGGACAAGCTTAAAACAAAGCAAGCAAGCCTTCAAAAAGTCATAGCAGTAAATCAAAGAGTTTCGGTAGCAGAACAGCAAATTACATGCAATGGCAACGACACTCAGTACATAAATACTTCGCCCATTAATATATAGCCGCTGTACGCTATAAATAACCTCTGTACGAGATATTTCACGTTTTCGATTGCGACTTTCCATTGGAGGACGACACGATTTAATGCCTTTGTCTGTTCATGAATTTAGAATCATCAGTTCATAAATTTAAATTTAAAGTGATAAAAGGTTATCGTTATCATATATTATAAGGAATTATTATTATAAACTTTTAAATACATACCTATTTCTCGAAGGTTTGAAAGAAAATTAAAATCATTTTTTATAACGTGGCATAATGCTTATATGTTTAGATAGATAAATAGTAAAATATATAATTTGAAGTATCTACTAGAATTAAAGTGTTTTTTAATGATTTTATTCGTTCTCATTATTAGGTCAAGATTTAAAAACACAATTGAGGTTCAACTATAAAAGTTCGCCTCTAATACATTACATATATGTATTGTAATTTTCGGCTCAAATGCATAAAAAGATTTCTCATACGGTGCCTTAGACCATTTTAATACATTATTTTATTCTTTAATATAGTTAATAACAGTTACACAATATATGTATGTATATATTTGTACTTATAATTTAGGTATAATCGTGTCGTGTATGATAATGAAAACAAGCCAGTTGCAAAGAGCTCTATATATCAGTAAAGAAAGCAACTGAAAAGAGATTACATCTTTAGTTAGTGTCTTAACTTTTAATGCGGATTGTAATTAATGGTAACGTAAACTATAAATCATATTAACTTTCTTACTATGAGATTTAATAAAACTTTTTGTATAATTAATAATAATAATTATTAATTTGTTGCCAAAAGTATTACATATTAAATAACAGTTGGACCCCATACTAGAACAACTTGTATTTTAGGGTCAATCTTCCAAGGAGATTCTATTGTATATAAAGCAAATTGCAAAGCAATTAAAATAAAAAACAAAAAATGGTTAGCATGTGTGTGTGTGTGTGTGTGTGTGTGTGTGTGTGTGTGAAATTACATGATGCGCCTCCTATAAATCAGTTCTAGCAATAAACTGTTCGGTATCGAAATTAATTATATTAAATTAATTAATTATAAAATTATTCCTTTTCAGGCACTCAACGGCTTCCTTATGATCCTGACTTGTGAGGGAGAGGTGTTCTTCGCGACGCATAGCATTGAGAGTTATTTAGGATTCCATCAGGTTGGTTCCACTTTATTTATTTATTTATAAAACTTTTTCGTACAAATATATATATAAAACCAGTAAGAAAAATGAATTACAATTTTTAAAATTTGTACTGAAAGGCGGATTTATTGCTAGCAGCAATTTCTTCCAGACAACCTGGACAGCATATTTCATTGTATTAACTTTATCAAATACTAGCTGCGCACCAGGGCTTCGCTCCCGTGGGAATATCGGGATGATATATAGCATATAGCCTTCCTCGATAAATGGGCTATCTAACACTAAAAGAATTTTTCAAATCAGACCAGTAGTTTCTGAGATTAGCGCGTTCAAACAAACAAACAAACAAACTCTTCAGCTTTATCATATTAGTATAGATAATTGCTTATCCACCTAAACTGTTGTATGAATCGTCACTCTTAGGGTTCCGTACCTAATAGATAAAAACGAGACCCTATAACTAAGCCTCCGCTGACTGTCTGTCTGTCACCAGACTGTATCTCTTAAACTGCGATAGCTAGAAAAATGAAATTTTCACAAATTATGTATTTCCCTTAACAATACTGAAAATAAAAAAATATATTTAAAAAAATTATGACATTTACAACTAGACTTGTTACTCATTTATAAGTTATTAAATGTTGATGATTGCAAGAAAAAAAGCTATAAACAATTTTTGTTCCAATTGTAAGATACGTAAATCCTGGTACAATTTTACATCCAGTTATTTCAAAAAATCATATATTTATTTATAAGATACACTTTGTAGACGCTAATACAAGCTCGATGAAAAACTATACATTACTTAACTAAATTTATAAATTCCTTTCTACTTTTCACCTCTATTTCCGCATAATAACTCTAATTAATTATCCCTGCCCTTATTATGTAGAAAAACGCGAAAATGCTATATTATTAATCAAGGAAATAAACAAAACGGCCATGATGGCCAAGCTCGAAACTATAAAAATATTAATTACACCGATAAGTACTGGAATACGCTTTAATTTTTATGAAAACGTCCATTTTATCGCAACCCCGAACATTCGGTAATGAAATTATACTTTAGATCTGATAAACGTATATATTTTAATATTTAAGGTGCTTTATTTACCCTATATTACGAATAATATATTTCCATTGTTTCGTTAGTAAAAAAAATATCAATTATTCCTATATTTTGGGTGTTCTGAATGTTTTTGTATGAAAATTAAACATATTATTATAATGATTTGACTGATCTGATTTATTGTTTTGTTTCCGAATGTCTCATAGGAGTTAGTTAAGTATAATCTATACATATAATAAAACAGTAACCGAACCATTTCTGTACATTGAATATTTTTCAAAAAGAGTAATTGATATGCAACATGTATGTTCTATAGATACCAAAACCATGGTTAGAATTTTTTTTTCTGTTTGTCTGTTTGTCTGTTTATCTGTTTGTCTGTTTGTCTGTTTGTCTGTTTGTCTGTTTATCTGTTTGTATGTGCGTCAATCACGTAATAACCACTGAACAGTTTTTGATAAAATTTCACATGCTGATAGATCAATAGTAGGTGCAAATTATAGGCTACATTTTATTTGAAAAAAATAATTTTAGGGGTGTGTCTCCTTCCATGTAAACGGAGGGTAAAAAAATAAATTCACGAATACATCATTAAATTTGATGTCATAAGATAGGTCTTTAAAAATGAAATAAAGGTTTCTAAATGCGTTTTTTGCTAAATTAAATATTTTTTGAGATATATGCTTCTAAAGTCTTGAAAATGTCATAGCACGTGACAATGTGAGATTTTGGTTGACTTGCGGTCATATCTTTTTATACTCTTTACGTATAGATAAGGTAAAAACACTCAATAAATTCTCAAAATCCTTCAAAAAATAACCAACTCTCCGCCCGCGGCTTCGCTCGCGTGTGCTACAATTTTCTGTATTTGGAAGAGGCGTGCGCACTGTGAGATTTTGGTGAAACCTATTTCCATAGAATATTATAAAAAGCACTATAGACATGCATATATAATTATAAGCGGTCCTGCGACCGTAGTTTTTCTAAACTTTTGTTGTGCGCCTCTAAACAATACAGAAATTAGTAGCCCACGCGTGCGAAGCCGCGGGCGGAAAGCTAGTATATAATATATGTTAGTTACATTCAATATAAAAAATAAAAATAAAAATTATCTATTTTCTCCCAAAAATTCTTAAACTAAAAGTTGAATACAAACAGAACAGTATAATGAGAGTGGGAGACAGGCGCCTGAACTAGGTAGATCCTGTAATATAAGACTCCTGGCCTCTTCATCTCGGATCTATAATAACTTTTAACAATAGGTACTTATTTTAACAAAAAAATAGATATAATAGAATATGGATTCGGCAGTATGGAGCGGCAGTGTTACCTTCATTTAAACAATACTAAAATGACGACTGTCAAACGAATAACATTCAAACTAACGAATCCATAATGAGCCAAACAAAAAAGCTTTCCGCATACCCTCTATATTACAGTTAATAAACCAAGAAACACCAATTTTGGCTCATTCCCAACCCCCGCTATAAAACTTTCAGTTCACAATCGTATAAATTTTAATCCACCCCCGGTTTGCTTTTGTTTTGTCGAATCAAAAATGTTACTTTACCTGCAACATTAAGCGTCAAAGATTATGGGATAGACGCTTCGTGCAACTTTATTTAACTGGGCACTGATAAATACGACTGCAGATATCGAGTTAAGTAAAGGCTTACAAGAAATCCATTCGTTTTAATCTGCAAGTTTGAACATTTGTATCTTATCCTATAGCATTCCTTGTAGTTTCAAATCAACTTTAATCAAATCTAACTACATGTTTCGTAATGCCGTGTCTAAAAAAATATAAAAGTTGACTTTATACAACTTGAATATTAGTGCAAGTAACATCGCGAAAAATAATAAAGCAAAAACACTAGGCATAACTAACAGACAATTAATGGGATTTCTTCTACTTCATTATTTGAAAATTAGAAAGTTTGGTTCACACAATATGAATACATTATATTTTATTACTTGAGAACCCTTATTAAACGTCCATTTAAAACGTTTCGAACGCAACCACATGAAAAAGCTAGTAAAACGTTTTATACTATTATGCATATCTATTCTAATTTTATTCAAAGGGCGAACGGGGGTGGGTTGCGATTAAAGTTAATCGATTTCGAAATCATTAAATCGGGGTACTTGCTACTTCCTGACGTGGCCACGTGCCACTGAGTAATCGATATGGACTGATTAAACTCGACTGGTATCGATTCGAATCGATTCCGAGACATTGAGTAATGAGAGACAAATGTTAGATTGACTACGGGTAATTAACTAAACGCGCATTGTTACATAATCTGAGGTTTTGCAATTGCCATGGAACCATAAAATAACAATGTAAAACTTTTGTACTAATACAGAATCAAACTGAAATAAATAACATGTTTAAGACACTCTACAACATTTTTTTATTGTATCTATAAACAACAATTTGAGAATTTCTAATACTTAACAGAATCAAATTAAAAATTAACATCATTTTAAAGAAGCTACACTGTAACAATAATATGAACACACAAAACGGGCTTTTTTAATGAAATTTTGCAGTAATAAATATCTTTACCTTGGTCTACGTAGGCATTGCCGTGAGTCGAAGCTAGTAATTCATAAATTATAAACAATACACCCATTAATTAGATTAACAACACTAATAAAATTGCCTTTAAAACATCGATAACACGCCACAAGGCTTTAATTCCACAATTTAATATTTCACCTTACCCTTCTAGATCAGGAAAATAAGTTTATTTAAAAATTACTATAATTCCACCCTCGGAGGGTCGGGTAGATTACCAAGCTGTCTCACCAGGTGGCCATCGATCGTGCACCCTAATGCCATAGTTCACTGTTAAATGACCATAACTAGTACATTGTTTTAAAATTACGCTCGTTTGAATCGAAAATCAACTCCTTTTTCTTGTGATGACTCAGCTCTTTATATTCATAAGTAATACATTTTTATATAGTGGTGATTAATATATTTACATATTTATTCAGAAGCAACGATTTCTTTTCTAAAGTTGAAAGTATTAAAGTGTTAAATATTTAATATAATTTTCTTTAGGATATAGCTATAAAGACTCGCTTTCTTTTATAGAAGGTAAAGATAGAAATAGGACCAAAATTACAAGCGAGCATAGTAGAAAACAATATAACCGAGAGACACTACTTATTTTTCTATGGACCTTAACATATCTTTTGCTAATCAAATATGCTATCAATGCAAGTAAATTTTAAAAAAGAAATCACTGAAATAATGTTAAAATGTAATTAACATTTTGGAAAATACCGCCTACCATCAATCATAAAATGTGGAACACACAACATTGCAGAAACAAATAACATATCAACTAAACAATATTTCGTACCATAGCAACGATTACCCCTAAAAGAGGAACAAAAAGCAATTACCAAACAAATCATCCTCTGACATTTAATGCCATCGCAATATGTTCGAACCCACATTCAAACATTACCGGGACCCTTACTAACTATATAAACTTTCGGCTACGTTTGTACGCGCATGATTCATTTACATGTCAGTTCAAAACTAGGGGGGCCAATGTTGTGCCTTGCGCAACCCCATTGATTATTATCAATTAGATTTCTGCTTGGATCATTTGTTGTCGGCGCATTATCTACACTGTTTATACGAATTTGTTATACGATGTGTTAAATTTCATATTCGTTAGTTACAATGTAAAATAAACTATAACACCAAGCTTTAAGGTTGTTAATGGCTATTTAAAGTACAAAAATGAACATATCCATCTTCGTTACAGATGATTCTTTAATGATGGGTCTCGAATCGATTTTAGGGTCATCGATGCTTTATTGATTTACGGTTCAGTTATGACTTGCTCTTTTTTCACTGATGAATAGGTCTTTTAACGGCTTATCAAATAATTATCTTGTTATTTTGACTCAATTGATAAATCATTAAATTACATTAACCGCCGCTTTGCTTATCGTTCCATTATTAATGAACAAGTTTATATAAACATAAAGTTAAATCAATTTTCTGTCTATGACATTTTAATGCTTTTTTATGATAAATCTCAAATCTTTAATGACAATTTTTTTTTTTAATAAATAAATATTTTTCTAGTCAGACATAGTCCATCAGTCAGTCTACGAACTGGTGCACTCAGAAGACCGGGAGGAGCTGCAGAGGCAGTTGCTATGGAACTCCTTCCTGCAGCCAGAAGTCAGCAACCTGAGCTTGCAGGATGTGCTGCGGCCGGAGCGAGCTCATCTACTGGAGAGAAGCTTCACTGTTCGGTTTAGATGTCTACTGGATAATACTTCAGGCTTCTTAGTAAGTACCTATACCTATTTTATAACATCAGCAGGTGATAAGGAAATAGATTAACGGTTGTGTATCACAATATATTTATTAGTGACTTTATACAAAATTACACTAACACATGAATGTGATCTATTCTAAACCCGTTTTGACATGCCATCCTGCTTATTCTGAATTTGAAAACTATATAAGCAGTCTCATAAATTAAGATTATCATTTAAAATTAGTAACAATTTTATTTCTTTAAAAAAAAGAGATGAGAAAGAAGACTTAACATTATGTTTAACATTTTCAGAGGCTAGACATCCGGGGTAGAATAAAAGTGTTACACGGGCAGAACAAGAAAACAGAAGAGCCACCGTTAGCTTTATTCGCGATCTGTGCTCCGTTCGGACCCCCCAGCCTCCTGGAGATCCCCCAGAAGGAAGTCATGTTCAAGAGTAAACACAAGCTCGACCTGTCTCTAGTCTCCATGGACCAAAGGTAAGACGATACCTTGACAATTGTTTAGTATATTACTGACATATCTATAGTAGAGGTTAATCAAATGATTTTCTGTAAAAAGTAAATGTTTCCAAAGCACAAAAATGTAAGCAATTATGAATTATGTGAAAATGTTTACTTCGAATTTCAATAAATTTGATTGTGAATAAACTAAGGAAGTTAATGAGCATATTATTATAGACGTGTCAGTTTTCTGAATAAAACCTTGTTGATACACCACCAAATCTCTTAAAACTACGTTACCAAGACAATTACCAATACATTAATATTTTTTTTTTTAGAAATGAATGTGAAATCCCACGTACATGTTAGCTTCATGATACGTTACCACAAACCACAAAAAACTACACCGGTCGACCACAAAAGACCATGGTTAACTATCGAAATGTTAAAAATACCATATCCCATACAAAATGTATAATTGTTAATACGTACGGCGTGTCCAATGGAATTATTTATAGTGGAATAAAGGCGTTAGATTAAAAAATATTCCGGCTTTTTGAATAACAATAGGCAATATTATTATTAGTTATACACGTTTGAAGCGATCTTCATGATAACGTTATGTAACCTTAAAATTGGCGTTGTTTAAAACAAGTATTTATGGTGTCTGTGTGGATTGAGAGGCCATTTAGGTATTTAAATGCAGATGGTAGTTAGTAGCAATTTAGAGAATTTTATAGGTACTAGTGTTCGGAAGCTTATATTTTTTTTACTAAAATTCAAGAATTTTGACTTGGGACTTCCGATTCAAATGTTAAACAGTGATATTTTTTTAATACGATACTGATTACTTGGTGAATTTTCTAGTGCATGATACTTTATACATCTGTGGTTTTGGTCTTTGATTTTAAGCTATACAAGTTTTACGGCCGTTTTCAATAATGTATCAAAGATCATAAATAGATTGTTATCTCAGATTATATGACGTAAGATAGACAAAAGTCGTAGCAAAGGCTATCCGTCGACAGCATATTGAAATCAACGTAATTGCAAATTTATTTGCTGACTTCAGTAAGTAAAACAAGGGATAGATAGAATATTGAAAACGGCCGTTAGTCTATCAGTCCTCAAGTTGGACGTTGAATGAAGTACATTTGTAGGTTATTTTGGAACAAGATAATGTTCGATGAAATATCTGGTGATAAAGGAAATGTGAATATTAAAAGAGAACTACTTTCAGAGGGAAAATGCTACTCGGCTACACGGATGCTGAGCTGGCCAACATGGGAGGCTACGACCTGGTGCACTACGATGATCTGGCTTATGTAGCCAGTGCTCATCAGGAATGTAAGTATTGCAAAATAAATAGCGATTTATATTAATGAGAACAATGAGGCGACCCGATTGGTGCAGTGGATACAGGATCCATTGCGCCGGAGGGTGTGGATTTGATCCCCAGAAAATTATGATGTGATGAATATTGTAATTTTCTACTGTCTGGGTTTTAATTTATCTATAGTTTGTATGATTTACAAAAAATATGTTTAAGTATGTCTATATCAGTTATGTAGTGTCCATAGTACAAGTTTTGCTTAGTTTGGGAGTAGGTAGCGTTGTGTTTAATTTCCGAGAATATTTATTTATTAATTTAAATACACTGCACTATTTAGTGGCACATTAAACACATATCAAATAATTATTAATAAAGTAATAATAATTATCAAAATTGATTTAAATGTTTTTGTTCTAGTACTAAAAACAGGAGCGTCCGGTATGATCGCGTACCGCTTCCAGACGAAGGATGGGCAATGGCAGTGGCTGCAGACGTCGTCACGACTCGTCTACAAGAACTCCAAGCCGGACTTCGTGATCAGCACCCATAGGCCGTTGATGTAAGTATTTCTAGAAACTAATAGAGGCTTTGTATAATTATGTCTAATGTAATAGAAATGTACTGTGATTCTATACAACTGGCCAATTACAGAACTAGTCTGTTAACAACAAATCACAGCTAGTCATAAATACTATTAGCAAAGCGAGGGTAGTTGGGTCATGACGTCAATAAGACGTTCGAGCACCAGGCGCAATCGGTACCAATGCGCCCAGATACTGAACGCGCCTACACTTTTATAGGACTCTGATGAGCTAACAACTAACAAGTGACATTTGCACAGAAAAATAACATACAGAACCTGTCAAAACATAAATTCACAAAATGTTGCCGACAGTATTGATAATGTCATAAACCTTTACTAGTTTTTCAAATACTTGTGTAGGTGTATGGCAATTCTTGATTTAGATCTGGTAATCCCTGAACTTTTCCTCATTGTTAGTTGATGTCTTCAAATATATTGTTCCTAGATCACAAAAGCTCTAATAATTCGAAGTTAATCACAATGTAAAGAGATGTAAACTATGCACTACCAATCGAGTAGATTTAATAGTAAAGTCAAAACAAAGGTTTTTTTATTATTTTATTTATTAATTAATCAGATGAACTTTATCTTGTAACTTAAATATCTAGGACTAAAGTGAATCTAATCTGAATGATTTCTTCATTCACAGGGAAGAAGAAGGCCGAGATCTCCTTGGTAAGCGCACCATGGACTTCAAAGTGAGCTACCTCGACACCGGCCTCACCAGCCTCTACTTCTCCGAGACAGAGCAACTCTCCGGCTGCGAGTCCACCGTCACAACGCCCCCCAGAGCTGCCAGACGATACAAAACGCAACTACGGGACTTCTTATCTACGTGCAGGAATAAACGAAGAATGCCCAG
>LQNK01001544.1:545146-579499 GCA_001586405.1 Phoebis sennae | reverse complement strand
GGAATGAAGCTCGGTCCGGTTCCTATAAACAACGGCACATTATAGTATAACAGATACGAATCGTTTTCATTAACGAGTGGTAATGATCAACTAGCGCTACATTCATTATAGATACGCTTTTACACCTCGCAAAATATTGACTGCAAGTAAACCGATTCGTTTTATTTTTATAGGAACTGGGCTTTAAAAAATTACAGTTTAATACAGTTTAAATTCGGCATGATGCGTTACTTTTCATACTTATATCACCTTCATCATTAGAAAAAGTTACAAAAACCTATCATGCGCTCATCCGTTTGAATATCTTCAATTCTGCTAAATTCTTAGTGTTGAATTATGCACTTTCTTTTGAAACTTTGAAATTTCGTACAATTTCAGTAACAGAGTTACAGCCACACAGGGTCCATCCATTGTAAATATTAAATGTAATTAATTGAATTAATAAACCATATAAATACGTTTTCGTCTCGCCACGCTGACACTTAGCTATATTCTGTACATATTTATACAATTTTGTACGCTTTAGCTTCTAGGGTTTTATAGTGATTGTGTGTAAAATTAGTAAGAGTTAGCTCAAATATTAATTAGTTTTTGCGCTTGTGAAGAGTTAATAGTTATCAAACATATCATATGCATGTTTATGCGGTGGTCCCTATAATATATTTTGTGACTGAATTGAGAATGTTTAGTTTTTGACTTTGAATACAATTATTTTACACACTTTTTATAATATTACGTACAATTTGAAGTGTGAAGTCTTATGATATCCTTTTATTGGGTCAACAGGTGGCATTATAAAAAAAATATACCTACTCATTGTTACTTTTGATGTCACGCTGAAATAAGAATTCCGTGATCTTTTACGCTCTTAGCTATTAATATCATAAGAACCATTATTAGTATAGAAAGTAATATTAAAATTATTTTACGCATTCGTTCACTTCAGTCGTGAACTTAAAGTGTAAATAGGGACACCGCTGCACCGCCTTGCCAACGCCACGTCAAACAAAGGGTTGTAGTGTGACTACTTATTGTACAATAATTGCTTATGTATTAACACTATTTGGAAGGCATTGATTAGACACAGTTTACATTGGGCATCAAATAGAAATGTAAATGACACAAATTCTTTCATAATCATTATTTATTAGCTTGAACATGAGTACAAAAGTGCTAGACAATATAAAGAGTAACAAACCTACATGTTCTGCCGATAAAGGCGTGCAAAATTATTAATAGTATAAATTATTAAAGTCGATAGGACATACAACAAAACAGTTATTAAAATTATTAAATTCAATATAATACATTGTCAATCATACATTACAATTAAACTTAAATTACATTTAAAATTGATTAATTACATCAGAAGTGGGAAGCATCTTCGATATTATTGATACTCATCACATTAATGATCAGTGATTATTTTAATAAGAGTTCACTGCATATTTTACTCTTGCATAACAAATCTGAATAATAGCCCAACTATCATTTAATCCTATTACTCTTAGATATCTGATTTTGACTATAAACAAGATCTACCATACATGTGGAAGAACTTGTCTATAGCTACAACCCACGTAACGTCATACTTTCACAACCTTTAAGTTTTTTGCCATAAATCTATCAGTGGCGAAGGGAAATTGGGAGTGCCTTGTAGTGCCTACTTCATGAACCTTTAAACCTTACTGATATTATTCTACTTTACTTTAGTCCCATAAAATTTTGAGACATTAGTGCCTAACTATAAAGCGCTTACATTCCACTGTTAAAACTCCTGTAAATAATAAGATGTCACATCACCCCAGCACATTGTACATACACTAGTGCCTTCACATAATAATAATGACTCTTCATTGCTGCAGTGAGGCGTTGGCTCGGCGAGTTTCTTCCGACATAGAATAAGTTAGTTAATATTGATATTATATTACGAGGACTTGGATTATTGTGCAAAATTACTATGGAAATTAATTTTTGTGCTCATATCTATGTAAACTATTTTAAACCATCATGTATTTTACTTCTGCTTCTGTGAAAAATAAGAACATGAAAAAATTTCATAGATTTGTGTTAGATAGAAAAATGAAGGGCTTAAAATTGTTACATAAAAGTAGATAATTATCCATACATATGTTTTTAATATTAAAAGCATTAACATAACATGAAATAGATATCAATTTTAATTTTTTGATGTTTCAGTCTTGTAATCTTTTAATTTTAGAAGAATTAGAGAATAAAAGGCAGATAAAGTGCGGCCGAAGACTTTAGTGACGCCGAAAAGCATATTTCAAAAGCAAATACAAAAATGTTCGTCTTGTTTGACACAACACATCATGAGGGCTTCGAAATGTTCAAATTTCACTCACACAGATGCACGTGTACGTGTAGTTAGCGTCACTCGAGTCTTCGGAACTCCATCTGCCTTTTATTCTCTAATCTGTGATATATATTATTTACCTATATTTTAATTAAATCTTGTAATATAATTCTTTGTCTTTCGTGATATAATAATCAAAGTCTTCTTGTATATTCGTTAATGTATCAAGCGGGTCAGCCGACGTTAGTTTTGTATCGATCGAGTCATTCAACGAATTTATCTTCCAATTCAAGTTCCACTGAATTTGTTATTTATTATCGAAATTAAGGTAATTTAGTTTTAGTCCAATAGGTAAATAGCACCTTTTCTTATATTACATGTGAAAGATTCGCATGTGTGTGTGAACATACCAACAATAGTGTACACGTGTGATGATGACCTTATAAAAGGTAATTATTGTAATTTTTTTAAAATATGATGAACACAAAAACCGAAAAATTATTTAAACGAAATATTTGGTAATTCGTTTATAAAAACGCAAGTGTAAACAATTGAAATAGTATTCTCTAAAAATAATTAAAAAACAATTTAATTCCTACGGCCAGTTTTCGAAATCTCTTAAAAATATTGTAAACAAAAAAAATGCAATAGAAAATAAGAAAATCGTCGAATCTAATTGTATGTATGAAAAGTTTTCCTCCACACAATAACATCACCTTTATAACATTAATGTTTAAATTATTCCTTGAAAATTGTAAATAACTAGGTTAAACGCTTTAATTACCTATGTATTAATATTTATAATTATGCAAGTAAACAATGGAAATTCTGTATTTATTTTAGTTTAGCATAATGATATTGTAATATAATGAAAATTAAATAAATTTTTCATGCCACTGATTATTGTGTTTTAATGTTTTTCATATCCGATAACTTTATAAGGAATAGTTTATTGATTACTAGCTGTGTCGTGCGCCTTCGTCCCCGTAGCGTAATGTTACATAGCCTATGATCATAGGTAATTAAATTAAATTAAATTAAATTAGATAATTAAATGTAGGATTGCAATATTAAAAGAATTTTACAAATCGGTCCAGCCTATTCAATTCTAACAATCAAGGATTATGTCAAGTTATGAAGATTATTAAAAGATAAAGTACAGCTGTTTAAGATTTAGTACAATATTTTTAACAATAGGATACTCATACTCATACTATACCATACCAATTGAACATCAATTAGAAATTGAGAAAATCCCGCGTTGATTATTTAAAAAAAAAATTTAAAAAAAAAATTCTTCATAATTTTAAAGACAACAGAAGAAAGCTATTCTTTTTGTGCACGTCTCGCCAAGTTACCACCTCAAAATTATTTATTATTTCAAAAAAGTAACACAGAATCTAAATTTCTAGATATATCTATCAACCTATTATTTTATTAGCAGCGCCATCTCTATTTATAATAGAGAACCATTTAACCCTCGAATCGCGTAACATGATTGAATATAAAAATCTTACATAGTGCTTAGCTGTGCCGAAAGATGGCGTAAAAATATAATTCTTCTAAACGAATAATACATTACATAAAATAAAAAAATAATATTTATTATCAAATTTATTTAATTATTTTTTAACAACTAATTAAGCTTTGCTTTTTTATGAGCATGTTTAGGTCATATTTTGTGTGAATAAAAGTTTTCTAGTTACTTTTACTCTCAAATAAGTTAGTAAGAGTCGACATTTATACGCAAGTGCCGTGACATTTTAATTTGTAGTACTGACTATTAAGATATTAATAGAATTTTTAATAAAATGTACGTACTTAATATATCTTATTTAAACTATTTTCATATAAGGTTCTCGATTCCTTTGTAAATATTTATTTCATAATTTCTTGCTAAACATTTTTGTTTATGCCGATTTTCATAAATCTTTATTTTATTTGAAAGGGAAAACTCTTGAGCGCATCTCATTATCACCATTTGAGGATGACGATTGGAACTTTAAAAAAAACTATGGAAAAATTAGAATATAACTTGTAATTTTTTCATAGATTTTTAGCACACAGTGTGCGTTTCCTTAAAAAATGGTACTGTTATTTTTCCATTCTATCTATTGATCTGTGAGGTGGACGTAATATCCCTCCGATGCCACAATAAAAATACGGGACTTCGGGGAACCAATAAGTAGCCATACTAGGAATTAATAAGACTTCTATTCATTGGAATGTTTTTTTTTAGATTTCGATCACGAAATGATAAATTAATTCATCCCATTTCCTACCCTGTTTCTTATAATATCTTCAGTTCCTTCATGCCTTAAATCTATTCCACCATCTTTATGCTTTATCTTTTTCTAAAGGATAAACCACATTCACAAGGTCATATACAATTAAAAGTATGTGACCCAAAAGCGTATGTCTATTTAATTAAAAATTTTATCTCCAAAACTTTCTCACGAATACATAACAAATTGTTATGTATTCTTCTAAACAATGATCCTGTCACCGTAATAGGCCTAAATTAAAACATAATGCTAGTCGCATTGTTTGAATAAAACATACATTAATTCATGTGAGAGTGGCCCATCTCGATTAATATATCATATGGAGTTGTTAATACAAAAAGTTTGACAAAAATATATTATAAAAACTAGCTATTCTAGGCTTCCATACTATAATGTTACACGGCCTGTGGGCTACGATTAATGGTCTATGTAACATTAAAAAAAATCAAATCGTCCCATTTAATGAATTTTCAATCATCCAATAGTCCCGTAGTTTTTGAGATTGGCGAGTACAAACAAACTGTCCAGCTTTATATTATTGTATTATATTATCTGTGTTATTGGTATAGATGATATCCCGTATCTTGCATATAAACTTAGAAACGTATCCTGCTTGAAATTTGTAATTAATTCTGACAAATATGCAGACAATAGGCGCAACAGGCACAATCTATTCAAAAAACTGCATCGAAATCCGTTGGATAGTTTTAAAGATCTAAGCATACATAGGGACAGGCTATGGGATTTGACTTTGTTTTATAGTATGTTTATTATATTTATTATATTTGATTTTTTAACATTATTACTACAGTACAAGTAATAATGTTAAAAAATCAAATAATTTAGAACCTTTTTTCATTAAGGAAGAAATTGTTTTCGTTTATATAATCAAAATTTAAATAAAATAAGCAGCTCTATATAATTATTCGCTTTTCATAGGCTAGTACACAGCAGGTATCTCGTAGGAGGCACATTTTCCTCCGAGCCAGAGAACCGAGACAACGCCTCGTCGATTATTTTGAAATAAGCCGATCTGAGTTTGTGTTTATTTTTAAGTGTAATTTATAGTGATAATGCAGTTCACTTGTGTACTTTTCTACGCAGTTTTCATGGTGAGTACTGAAACTTAATGCTTGATAAACTTTCGCATCCGACCGAAAGCAGCAGGCATATTTTTTCATTTCTAAATTAATATGCATTTAAAAGCATAGCAATAGCATTTAAAAAAATGGCATGAAAATTTTATTAAGTATTTCAAACTGCAATTAAATTCTAAAATTTTATAAAGTCGGAAGAAAAATGTGAATGAAGAAAATAACAAAAACGTAAAAATTAGTCATACAATATTATAATAGTTGGGTACTACATTTATATAAAGAGAATAAATCTGCTTTTAATAAAAGGTATTTTAATAAAAGCAGACTGAAACTTCTATGTATCATCTACTTTTTAATATAAAACGCCCATAATTATGCCTTCAAAATAGTTTTAGTCCACTTACTATATTTTAATTGTCACACTTTTCTCAGTATACGGCCGATCGCCTATCGAATCGATAATTATGCAAATACAAGCAATTGGGATATAAATAGAGCCTAACGTTCTAACGCGGAAGTTTACAAGATTGCTAGCTATTAATAGTGTTAATGCATTCAATACCAATAGGAAAAAGCCAACATTCATGATGAAGCTCTCTGACATCCTTTAAGGGAAGTTTTGAATCGGCACGGACATAGTATTCTGAATAATACTGACACTAATTCAAAAAAAAAACGAAACGTTCCTCCTAACCGAATTTCGGCCACGGCGGCCAATCTCTACAGAGATCAGCCAACTGCGCGGGAGATATTATAGCGCACAAGTGTGTGCGCAAACACAGGTGCGCTCTCTATTCCTTTACTCTCATAGCTGGGGGGATGGGGCGGTAGATACACTACGGTAGTGTGCCTGCATTAATTATTAGTGATGCGTCGAATCCTGCCTAATCGAACACTATTCGGTTTAAAATTTACCGGACCGGGTATTCGATCGTACTATTTGATTTTCCATATTTTAATTTAAAAAATTAGAAAAATCGAACCGAATATATTCGGTATTTTTTAACAATAGTCCTATGAATAAAATAGATAGCTGTAATGCGTAAACCTCATGAGTACGGCTATTGATAAATCAAAAAAATGTATAAACAAACCTCCAAACAAAAGCTATACAAAACCTAACATCCACATATCAATCCAATCTCATAAAAATAAATAAATAACAAAAACTTCAATTATTTCAAACAATCCATTGCGTTTCATTTGTCTTTCAACACTTTTTCTTTCTGTAGTCGAAACTATATTCATATAGATCATTCTAGATCCTTATCTAAGATCAATAAAAACCGTCAGTAAATCATTCACATCTTACTTTCTTTGCGCGATAAACAATAATAGTAACGGAATGTTGCGTGTCACACGTTTCGCAAAAAACAAATAAAATTATGCTCCTTTAAATGTAATGCATAACTCTGTGAAAACTATTTTGCTTGACGTTTGTTTACAGAACTTTTGGGCTAGAAAGACATAATTATGTTAGGTATATGGACTCAAATTTTAAAACCGATTTTTAACTCTGACAGCTTGGAAAAATATCCAACAGACGAGCTTTGATTTCTTTATTTAAAAGTAAAAAGTATTCATTTTTATGGTTAACAATCTTTTCATGTCTAATAACTTTAGAATTTTATGTGCTTATGCAGTTTTAATGGAAGCGCATTACCAAAGTCTAAAGAATTCAGTGAAATTACCAATGCAGGAACTGAAAAAAACTATTCAAAATACATATCCGTGGATTGAATAATTAATTTCTTAATATAATAATTATTATCTTTTGTTAATATGATAAAGTGAACACAAAATATAAAAAGTGAGATTTGGTTCTTTAATCGGTACAATATCGCTAAATATGTAAACAATAACATATTGCAATTATAGTATTTATAAAAGTTTCACGCTGGGTATACCGGTTCAATTACTTAAAAAACTTTCAAATCTATATAATTTCTGTCTAGACGATAATAATCGTATTAAATGTGACTATATCCTGACAATTGACTATTGGAGTATTTTAGTATCCAATTGTCAATTATTTTGTGAAGTTCTATATCTTCACTAAATAAATGTATGACACTCAATTTATTAATATTTCAATGATCTTGGAAGATATAAATACATAGATTTATTAATGGCTTGAGTTTGAAAATCAGTTCCCGTAATGTTATTTTCATTCACAAACAAAATACCTTCAATCAGATATTTTAATCTAAATGAAGATTTTATTGATTACGTCACTACAGAATAGAGAATAAAAGGCAGATTGCTTTTGAATTCTGTATTTACTTTTCGGCGTCACTCGAGTCTTCGGCACACTCCATCTGCCTTTTATGATGTAATTTATGGATTAGGTTATGAAAATCTCACATCAAAATCAGTTGAAAAAAGCGAAGGAAACGGATTGATATATTATTAAATATATTTTTACCGTATACATACAAAAAAAATATTTTAAGTGAACTAATCATAAATATAAAAGTACTTAACCCCGACTTTTGGCAAAAGCTGTTGTCTAAAATTTTGTCACGTATGCTACGAAAGTTTTTAGAAAATCATACTGTGATATAAAATGTTGACCTGCAATTCTGTGTTATCCTGCAGACATAATAAAAAGTTTATTACACGAGTTTCTATAACTCGAGACGTTGTACTATTTCGACAGAAAATTTGAAGAGAATGACATAGAATACTTTTTAACCGACTTACAAAAAAAGGAGGAGGTTACCAATTCGACCGTATTATTATTATTATTATTTTTTTTAATTCCGGAAATTTCACGAGAACGGGCTATATACACTATATACGGAAAATGATTGCGTTTAGATAATTTTTGCGTAAACAATTTCAATAATGAAATGGTATCCTGAAGGTTCATTATACTTTATACTTTTTATTGTTGCTTCTTAGTGGAATTGTACATCATTTATATTTAGATAAAAATACATTTTTATTTTTTCAATTCCACTATATTATTATGAATTTTAAATTACCAAAATAAAGAAATGTATGTTTTTATTTACCTGATGATGATGATGTTCGAAACCGGTCGTGTATTATGTTGTTATTTTAAAATTCATAGTGGAATTGAAAAAGTAAAAATGTGTTTTGTCTCTAAATAGAAACTGAAGGTCTCGGGTTTCAAGACCCAAGACATAACTTGGCATAATTTACTCCGATTAATTCTTTGATATTTCAAGAACTAGGCCATAGGAAAAAGCTTGATCTAGATTTTCAGCGGTATGAAATTTTATACACCTAGCGGAGGTTCGGTTTCAAAAGACTTTCATACTAACTCTTGCTATAGTAAAACTCATTAGCCGTTAGTTCGTTACAGTTATAAAGTTTTAATTGAGTGTTCCAGGCTTCAATCCTGCGTGAAATAGACGGATGCATAGATCAGCATGCAGTGACTAATTGGATGTTGGATTCAATATATTAATACCTACTTACTTCCTTACTAATATTATAATTGCGAAATTACCTCTGTCTTTATGTGTGTCTCTTCTGCACGCTTAACCACTGAAGAGATTTGGATGAAATTTTGTGCACATTTAAAACTTGAGAAAGGACATAGGGTAGCTTTTATCCCGGAAATTTCAGCGGCACGGAAGATCTTCGTGGGTGAAACTGCAGGGCACAGCCATACAAAGAAAGTTGTTTCTTTTGATATAAACTATAATACTCCCTCATCACTTTACTATCAACCGTTCTTATCAAAGTACTTCTAACCGTCTAGCCTAGAATTCGACCAGTCATTCCTAAGAATATTTCTATTTCCAGTTTACTTAATACCGCTAGTTTACTGTAATCATACAAGCAATCGACTTAAAGTTATGTACTGATAGCCTGCCCATTAATATTTATTGTAAAAGTAAGCAAGATAAATTGTTTTATGAATGAGGATAGACCTTCAACCTTGAAATCCATAGTGACAAATTGATACCCATCAATTTATTAACTATCTGATGTCTCAAACAAGTAAAGTTTCTCTGTTTCTGCTTTTCTCTCTCCTTCATCTTTCAGTTCCTACTTCTAGGGGTGACTGAAAAACAGTATTGTTTTGTCTTAGGACAAAGCAAACAAATGCTGAGTCATCGCCTTTTGCCATAATTATTTGTTATTATTATTTTTTTGTTTAATTTTCTATGTTTAATTGTTATTGTTTTATGGCAATAAACGTATTTTTATTTATTTATTTAAAGTAACAAGTAAATCGTTAATGGTACAACTAAGTGACATTATATCTTATTTTTACTTCACAATTTCCATTTACCATTAAATCAATTATTATATTAAACCTGGTACGTACATTCGTGTTGAAATGACACAAGAGACAAATTGAATAAATTGAATAAGGTGACCTTACTCCGTAGAGTATACATTTAATGAGAAACCACTCAATTGAAACATTTTTCAAGAATTAAAAGCTAACATACTTTTGACTCGAATAACAGAACCTTAAACTAAATACAAACGTTAAAATCACCACTTTACCTGTCTCAAAGCTGCGGTCTTGAATAGCTGTCAGTGAACTCTAAACTGTAATTTCCTGGCTTCAATCATAACGGAAGAAGTGTCACTTCAACTTGCATTATGGGTAAAAAGATAATTTATATGATATTGCATTTAGTTTAGTCGTTGCGTAGGTACTTCCACTCGCGATTCGTGTGTTTATACCAAATTTTATGAACTCTATCACCCTTTTTGGGGGGATAACTTAACAAAAACTATATCTAAACATAGTCAAAGTTAAAGTCATAATGTTAACTTTACAAATCGGCCTCTTTCTAGGCGTTTTCAGAACGTCATTTACATTTACACAATTTTTTTTTATTTACCACCGATTCGAAAGGCTCTTTGAGAAGTCTCTACTGAGCAGAACTGGTTTTAAAAAAACGTTTAAATACTATGAGCCACTAACTAAAAGACTACCAGGTTACAAGGGTTATTAATTGGTTTGTATCTATCCATTAAAATTAAAAATTGAGTAATGTATATTAAAAAAAACTACCACAACCCGCGAGATTTTAATGAGTAATACTTTTGCTTGTATGCCTTTTTAAATAAATAAATAATTGTAATACTTAGAAAACTCTGTTTGTACACCGACACGTACCAGTTTTTACGCCATGAATTCTTAATTACTATTTATAAAATATGAAACCCATATAATATCGAATTATGGTTTTATAAGTTTTCTAAAAATTAAAACCAGTTGCATCATAAATTTAACGATGTTAAAATTATCATATCCATGGTGAAAGTAAAAACAAGTCCGTTTTAAGTCAGTTTTGTATGTTAATTATTCTACTATTTGACTATGTACAGGATGATAGTGCAGTTTTATGAATAACGGCCTAAGCCCTGTACATTAAATCTCACTTTTCTTTTAAGCTACAGCAAGCAAGCGGAGCGTGCGGTTCTCCTGATGTTAAGTGACTGACCGCAGCCCATGAACATTTACAGCAACGAAGTGTCGCAGATTGAAGGAAGGGGATGGAGAGGATGGAAGAGGAATGGGATTGGAATACATTTAATGATTACATACAATTTTCATTGCGATCATGTTTTGTTATTTTGTATCGACAAAGTAGAATTCTCTTCAACGAACATCGACTCTTTATGACATAAATAGTATGAGCTACAAAGTTTAATAACAAAGCATGTTCCACTACAAAAACAAAGCCAAACAAACAAATTTGCCCCTCGCAGTTGCAAAGTTTGATTCCTAACATCTTGAAAATGACTATTATATTAAACCAAATAATAAAGATAAAATTGAAACAAAGCGGGTTATAAAAACAAACTTCGACCACAATCTTCCACATATAATTCGGGCATAAATACATGCTTTAACATCAAAACACGTAATCAATCATAACTACTACAATTAAAACATACTAGACACATTGGAAATCTATAATTAACCAAATAAACGACCGAGACTAATGAATGACGCATTCATTTGAATTAATATCTAATAAAATACTGGGATATAAACATTCATAGGCATACCATAAAATGAGACGAACCGTTTTTAAATTATTTTTTTTCCACAACCATTAGGTATAGCGTTAGTGTCCAAAGCTACATTGAATTCAGGAACGATTTCAAATTTTCGTTAAAAATTCAATCAATTAAAAAATATATTTGTAATTACCTTTTGTATATGATAGTTAAATTAAAAGTTTTCAATTTCAGGTGATCCTGATGGCATCAGTGGCAAGAGGGTATAAGGAAAACAAAGAACTTGAAAATGAATCAAAGAAACATATAAGAAGTAAGCGTGAAGCTGTTCTACTTATTGACAATTTTCCCTTTGAACCTATTCACAAAGAAAAACCTAAAGTAATTTATCGAAGAGTATCAAGCCAAAGATATAGTCCTAGACCGAAATATGGCCCTCCTAGATCGAAGTATAGATCAGCGAAACCCCCGAGGAAACCAGTAAAGAAGTATAAGAAATCGGTACCAAAGTATGGGCCGCCTAATTACAAAAAGCGACCAACTAAGACAAGATATGGTCCTCCAACTTATAAACCAGTGTATGGTCCACCCAAGAAAAATTACCACCACTCTTATATAAATCCGGAACCCGTAGGCTTTGCGGAACCTCCTCAAGATTATTATCAAGACTACCATAGTCCGAAACTGTCTTTCGGAGAGCCACCAGTAAATATTTTCAGCCCATCGAAAGATCTGTATGATCCATATCAAACCGCTCCAGATACTATTAATCCAAACGTGTTTGACGATGAAGCGTACAGATATGGTGAAGAGTTTAAAAATTGGAATATAGGTCAAAATGACCAAGATACAAATTACGCTTATAGTCATAAACACCCAGCTTATAGAGAGCAAGACAATCCATTTGATCCATCATCACCTGAAGAAGATGAACCAGTTAATTCATATTTAGATCGCTATAAATTCAGAGAGGAAGATGACTCAAGTCCCTATGAAAGAAAAAGGAAACCATATTATATTGACACTGCTATAACCGTGAGACCTAGAAAGCCTCAAAAGTCAAGAAGTGAACCCGAGGAAGTTTTAGTTGGAGGCAAGTACGCAGAGCCACCTGCTCGGGTTGTACCCAAGAGTTACATGAATGAATCACCTTATTCTAGCGACGATGACTTTTCTTCTGCAGCCGGTTATATTGACCCAGATGTCGTGATTTCGGCTACTATGTCCCCTTACGTTAATTATAAAAACGGAAACATAGCTTTTAGTCCTCAGAATTTAAATGATGCATTTAGCATAGTTGATAAAAAATAAATAGACTTGAATTGACACATTCTTTGAATTATGTACAAAAGATTGTAAATAAATGTCAAGTATATTTTAAATGTTTGTTTGTCGCATATTAATTGATAATTAAGTAATCAATTGATAATATTGTACCGTCATGGAAGACTAATCCACTTTCTCATAATTTATTATATCTTTAAGTTATTAATTATTTATACGATTAATATGGTTTTCATTACGTTTAAGGTAAAACTTAAGACTGCTATAAATTATTGTGTAATTTATTTCAATAAAGTATTTTTACTTTCCAATTGTCTCGACCAATTAATTTTGTTCATTAACTTAAGGTTTAAAAATAGGCAATTAATAAAACGACGATCTATATCATGATCTAATACTATATTTATCAGAAGCTTAAACGAATGTAATTCTATCAAAAATCTTAACAGACGTAACACACATACCTACAAAACTGAAGTATACACAATTATTCTAAAAGTAATTATTGTTTCTCTCACCCACTCTTGCAATAGAGGATAAATACGTAATAACCGCCAGTTACCAATTACTACATTAACTTGAATACATTGCGATAACAATTTTTGCTATGTCCACAAAGCTTCTAATTAATTACGCTTACACAAGAGCTACAAAGAACAGTTGCCAGTATTTTCGGCATATTATCATCATTCAATTTCTTACACCTTCGTTACTATCATCGTCCATGTTTAAGTGCTTTATGTATAGTGTTTCGCTTAATTATATGTTTCTTTCTTCTCGCATTTCCACAAGCAGCCCGGGCAGCTTCGCAGGCAGCATGTGCAGCTTGCTTGGTAGCTGCACATTCTGAACATGCACACTGAAGTTTGTGCTGCAGATGAGCTAATCTTGCTCGAGATTCTGACAAATTGTGACATTTCTCTTGTAGACCACATTTGATTTTATCGAGCAAGCCATGCGCAGCTTTTTCGAGTTGAGCAGCTAGTTGGACTGCTTGCATTAAAAGCTTGTGCTGTTGACAACATTTAAGTTTTACAACAAAGTGATAAGTATAATTATAAAACATAATTAGTGATGGTTACAGGGCAAACAAAATAAAATACTAATGTGCAAATACTTTAATTTAACAATAAATACATAAATTTAATCTTATCCACCATATCAACAACTATTTTTTCATACCACGACACAGGCAAGATAGGTATTTTTTACAGATATGTTCATAAATAACTGGCGTACAAGATAAAACTGAAGCAGCCGCCATAAAAGCACAGAAGGACATACAAATCATCATAAAATGAATTTTCTTGTTAAACGAAAGCTTTCAATCTCTTGAGTCTTCAACACTTGTTATCCAATCAGATCCTTAGAAAGAAATAAAGCAGAGTTTTACGAAGTGAACGTGTCAGGGTGTTTGTTCTTCAACAATTTCTACAAAGTTGTAGTTTTCACACAATATATGAAGTTGTTATAGCTACATACCCTGTTTAACCTACTTCGTATAACTGTCTACTTTATTTTTATTTACATCTTATTGGGTAGGAATTGTTGAAGACATCAAATAAAAAGAATTGAAAAATGTCTCAGAATTAAAATGAATCAGAAGATTTTATGATATTCAGATATGATAATTTTCTGTTATCATCAGGGGCAACAGGCATCAATCATAAGTCTATAAATGGACACAACTAAAAACGGGTAAAATTTTTATTTATTTACAGATAAACTGACTATCCAGTTCACCTAATGTTAAGCGCGTGACATAGCCCATGTATACAAGCAACGCAAAATAAAATAGGTTAAAAATATAAAGGGAATTAAAGTTTTCACCTGTGCAGTCGCTTGTTGCGCAGCTTGAATCCCAGCATTCACGGCAGTTTGTTGTTGGTGCACTGCTGCCGTATTCTCAGCTACCACCGCTTCAGCCTCCTTCACTTCTTGCTGCAATTGTTCCACTACAGCCTGTTTACCAGCAAGTGCAGCCTCGGCGGCTTTGGCTGCTTGCAATGCTTTTTCTGCTAATTGTGTTTTGACCTTAAATCAATAAAATTTTTCACAATTTTAAAAATATATAACAAAAAACAACGATCTGTGATTTTTTAACCCAAACTCAAAATATTTTATCAATTAAGTTATAGAATATTGTAAACAAAATAACCATTAATCGAAATTCCACTTCATTTCAAAGCCATTTACAGAGGAATACAGTTAAAGCTACCATTAAAGTAATAAAACATTAAAAATCTATTGCGCAGTACCAGTGGGCCCCTAACTAGGAAGAACCATCTTGGGAGCCCTTAATGTGTACAATAATGGTATTAATTTGTGTAGGTAGAAATTTAATTCTAACATTAATAAACTTACCATGTGAGCGGCCTGAGCCCCAGCAGCGTTCTGTGCAGCCTGTGCAGCCTTTGCTTCCGCCGCTGCCTTCTGCGCTATATTCGACGCACACTTCCCTTTACAATCCCGCTGCGTCTCTCTCACTTTGTGCCCCTTCACTTGTAACTCCCTCGAATCATCGGATTCATGTTCCAACTGCCTCTTTTCCAATGGATGCCCCCACGTGGACATCAGTAGCGTCAAAACCAATAGTAGACAAAATTTCATTGGTAACCTTGCGATATCACATTTGAAAAGGGTTTTCGTCAATTGCATACCTTGTATATCGCTACATAGATGCTGTTTCGTATATTGGTGGATAAGAGTGTTTTTAAAAACTTAGCAATAAAATGGAAACAAGATACTATCAAATATGACGCTGACAGAGTGACAGATTCATTTAGTTTTTAAATTACAACTGAAATTGCCTAAAAAGTTCAATTCCATAAATGTGTTGCCCATCAATCAAGGAACCGAAAAACTGATAGTAGAGTAGGTCACACCTTTGGTTTCATCGTCTCGCCTTTACAAATATCGAGGATTTTAGAACGCAGTATATACAGAGTAAATGCAAGTATAAGCTGTACTTTTGTAAGCCCAACTTGTACTCAGATCTTGTATAAAATATTACCTCATCTGTGTTGCATGTAATGGCCAGAAAACCATTAGTATTATTAAATGTACAACAAAATATTTTTTACACTTCTGCAAAATCGTCTTTGGAAGCTGGCTGAAAACAAAATTATTTCTTGACAATTTGATGTCTTGAGTGTCATTGTCACGATATATGCAAAAATAGTGTAAAGCAAAAAACCCAATTAAATTATGCATGCGTTATTATTATTAATATCTTGCATGTCCAAATAAAGGGAAACATCTGAACAGCAGTTGGAGAGACAAAGTTTAAGAGATTAGGTAAAAAATAAAGTTTTTCCAACGTTGGACTTATATGTCCAGTTTCATTACAAGTTAAGTAAAAAGTTCTTTTTTTAGGATACAGTATTGCTGTACCCATTCTCGGATCAAACATTTGGCTGAAGCAACAAACCCAATGAAAAAATGATTTGTCTCTCGATGTATGCCCTGATCGCGTCAGCCACAGTCTTGGCGTGCGTTCCTGTCTGCTACAAACAGATCGAGTTGCAGAAATTATTCAAGTGTCTCAAGAAAAAGTGAACATGGCAGTTTGTATCACCTTCTTCACAGCTATCCTCGCCGCTAGCATTATATCCTGTTGTCCGATTATGTTAGATAAATATTTGAAACATAAAAAATGTAATAAAAGCACTACGGCTTCAAGAGTGTCCTGCCAAAGTCCTTGTTGCCCGAAAAGGTCAAGGGCGTCGAAGTGAATTTTCGTTAATAATGTCAAAACATAAATTTTGTGATCTGATATACATTTCTAACTCAATATATGGTCTATAATTGAACGTTTTGTTTTTATTTTAGAATTACATTACTAGAGAAGATACGAAATACGAATATTATAATTTTAGTTATTAACACATGAACCACCTTTTTTAAAGATCTCCTACATATATATCATAGCAAATTATTGTTTCCTCACAAATGCTCTAAAAGGGGATTGAAATAAGGAAAAGACTAGGTGCTTCAATTCTACCACAGATGTTATACAGTGAATGGCTATCTATTGTTAAATTTAATATTGTTTCAAATGAATATATAATGCCTTGATCTTGATAATATATTGAATAATAGAAAAGTTGTATGGAAAAAAATTACGTTTTGATCTTATATTCAAAGAGTATCTTATGTTCATAAGTACATGATAAAGTAATAAATCTTGAGAACTATTTAGAAACTAATATCTAGGTATAAACATTATGTAGGTACATGGTGAGTAGGTACTCATCTAAGTTGATGTAGATAATGTAACCATATTAAAATTGTATAATAATAGCAACAATATCGACGCTAAAATATTTAAGAGCATTTGATTTTCTATAATATAATAGATACTCTTTCAAAATTTGAAAAAAGAAATATTTTATTAATTAGTCTTTCATGTCGTCATAGTTGTCAAAAGCAAAAATTATTGTAAAATTTTAAAACATGAGTGTAAAATTTTTGTGGAATTGTGCCAGAATCATCCTTCTGTCGGGCTTATCTTTTGGTTTGTAAAGAGAAAGCGATACATTTAAGACCCTAGGGGGCTTAAGTATTGCAACGTAAGTAAGATTTCTATTAATAATGAAATTAAATTTACTTCACTTGCCGAAGGTCCATGATAGAAAGTAAAGACAATTTAATTCCTATCATATTTAATTTATTCTTCTTAATTTGCTTTCACCGAATTGATTATTTGGTCATTCTGATAATATTGTACCCTGTTCAGGGCACCTAACTTACACTTACTCATTTGAATTAAATATAAATAAATTTTACATACTTTAATCCGCTAAGGGATTTTTCAAATCCTGTCAGAAGTTTAAAAAAGAGATATAGGGTATAATCAAAATTTACAATATCGAATTTTAAGTCTTTATTTCAAACTTTATCCTCATTTAATTTATCTTTAAAGTCTGCACTGGATAACTAAGGATGCCCCTCATATCATCTCATATCAGTGACTCGTCTCTAATTTTGTCCACTTATCGAATAGTTTGAGTCCTTATCCTAGTTAATCTTATTTTTTTTCCTTTCCACTCATTTCTTTAAGTTCTTTGACTCTTATTTCTGCTCCTTCTAGGAACCGCAAGCGCGGGCCCGGGCACGTGCTGGCATATGATTTGCGTGTCGCTGCTGAGCGTGCTCAGTGTTGCGACGTTGGTGGTCTGCCTGCCGCTGTGTTCCCGCGGCCTGTTCCAGCGCAAGTGTGCCTGCCCCGCTGTGCCCATCTGCCCGGATTGTGGGATGAACTATTGACTCAACTTTAACATAGTTGTTAGCATTTCTAAGGATTGCTGTTTTATTTGAGATTTTATTGAAACTGTAGTCATATTGCTTGAGCTCTGTTATTTCTTGGACGTTTGGCGTCAAGAACATCGCTTCAATTTTGTTCATTATTTGAAATACTTGCGATTTTAATTTTTGTATCTAAATTGTTGACTGCATTGGATTTGTTTATAGCAATACCTATCATTTCTGTATTTATTTTGTTTAATTCATGTAAAAGATTGTTAACTAATAATGTTTTGAAACTAAGTCTTTAACTTGTTATAACTTTTGTATTCAAAGTGTCTACACTTTTATAACTTTTCAAAATTGTTTAATTACCATAAACAATAATGATTTGTATGACATGTGCCACGGCGATAGCTGCTATGGGCTTTATCGCTTGTGGACCGCTGTTCTGCGAAAAATTACTGAAGTGTTTAAAAACTAGTAGGAAATAGTCAAAATTATTTATAAATAGTGACACTTTTAATAAACAGTTCATATTATCATTTGTTTTAATTATAACTCTTGGCTATTGGTTTGTAGTTACCAGGGAATGTTCAAATTTAATTTAAATTATTATTTTCATATAAAATAAAAAAAATGCAAAATTTCGAATCTTTCAACTTTCTACTATTTCCACAACTAACTCGTGTTCTTTCTGTAGTACCAAATAGCTGTTTGAAAAAATTCCTAGTGAAATTGTTCCTATAATTCCTGTCTGATGCAAGCGATGGGTATTATCAAATGTGCATGAGTTACTAGTAGGTCATCCTGTTATAATATTAATGAAAACCGATTTCATTTTTCTAATGAATATTTTAATTTTTCCAAAGAAATCTAGTAGTTTTGAAAAAAGACCTTTCTGATGATGACAATTTTATTTTGTACAGGATTTGATGGATAATAAAAGTCATAACTAGGAAACAAGTTTTATTCTAACAACTAAAACATACACCGTAATATCACTTGACTGAACCTCAACTAAGTATAAATTGAGCAACTACGTAAATCAGTACATTTGATTCGAGTCTCAACGGTTAGAGAACTTGTTGCAACTTAAAATAATACCATCGATGGAAAAATAAGCTTTTATCTTAATATAACAATAACTAAACATGAGTATGATTTCAAAATAAAAGAATAAATGTTACGTTAAGTAAAAGCTTACATAGTTTAAGTAAATGCTTTTATAGAATATATCCTTTGAAAGATAAAGGTTAATTCTTCAGCTACATTGAATTACTTGGAGACTTTATGATTCAATTGCATGAAAAATCATTGATCATTATGATGATGGGATAGATAATTCATTATTTTCATTAAACTAATTCCAATATTTACAGCCTTATCTCAATAAAGTAGACAAATGTCTAGCTAATATTATTTAATTATAAAACAGTGAAACTAAAACGCTTATATTTTATACCCTTTGCCTAAATTTGTCAAAATCCGAATCATTCATGCATAAATCATTTTTCAAGAAATAAACTGTACATTTATTTTAATATTTATCGATGATTTAACAACAAGCTCTCAAACAGAAATAAATAAGATTATGACACTAACATTATTGACTATTTGGACTACCGATACACCCGATTTAAACCCCTTTTAAACCTTGAAAAACTCCCTAAGATATTCGATTTCGTCGGTCGAATTATTTGCACTTTCTCGTTGTTAATTATCGCTATTTCTTTTTCTTTTCTTTCTATTTTTTCGTTTCTTTCTCTTTCTTTCTCTTGTCTTTCTTGTTCTTTTTCTTGTCTTTCAGTTTCCTTTTCCCTTTCTTTTTCTTGTCTTTCTATTTCTTTTCCTTGTCTTTCAATTTCCGTTTCCCTTTCTTTTTCTTGTCTTTCTCTTTCTTTTTCGTGTCTTTCTGCACTGGATCTATAAAATCGTCTAACTGGTGGAGAATGTTCAGCTTCTTTTAATATCGGTTCCGTGTCTATTTGATCTGTAAGACTTGCTTTTGTGTCTTGTATTTCATCTATGGTTTTAATTTCTTGTTTTATTATTTCAATTGAACTGGTTTCTGATTTTTCTGTAGTAGTTGTTGTTGTAGTTGTAGAAGTTCTAGAATTTCTTGAAGCAATTCGTCTTCGTTCATTTTTAGTATTAGTGTTGTTGAAGTTAATTCCAGCGTTGACTGTGATTAGTTTAAATTCTTCTGGTTTTTGTGGTCTTCTATGTTTTCTTTCAGTAGAATTATTTAATTCCCTGTTTCCGCGGTACACTGGCGCTATTTGTTCCTTTTTGTTGTTTCTTTCGTCGATGATAATTGGTGATGGAGTAATGATTTCGACTCTTTCGGATTCGGCTGGTTTTGAGTCTTGGTTTTCGAGGATGGTTATGGCGTCTTTGATCCCGTCGACGTCTTCTGGGTTCATGGGACGGCCTGTAACATTTAATTGGATGTGAGATGAATAAATTTAAAAATAGGAAGAAAAATAACAACATACATTTTATTATTTAATTAAATTCCTGATAGCTCTTAATGAGAAATTTTTTAAATTTAGTTGAAATGGTAGGCAAATAAAATATGACTCAGTGGAATTATTGTCATCTAGAGCTGAACTTAATATTACATGTGTATATCACCTTGGAAGATATATAGTTTGAGATGGTTTAATAACAATACAATAAGTGGAAAATTTGAGACCGAAGACAGTTGCCTTCATGCTTTTATCAGGTCGTAGGTCTTGGGATACATTTTTATTATTATTATTTCCTATTTATTATGCAAACCACAAAAAAAAGCAATATACTCGTACAATGATCCGTTAGAAAATAAAAATTAACTGAGTTTCCTTAATAGTTACGATCATAGCTTTTAGTTGAAGATTTTGTGATCACTTACCATCCTCCATCTCCTTCTTGTAAGAACTGAAGAACGTTAACGCCTTCATCAATTGGTAACTCTTTGACACAGGGATATTAGTGTCATATAATGCGGCAGTGTTCTTGCAGTCCACGTAGAACCACCAGTTACACTTGAGGATGGTTTGGTCGAAGAGAGTGGATTCAGGGCAGAGGAACGACTTCATTACTAGACCATCGTCTGTGAGAGCGCATACGTGGAAGACCTGAAATTTAAATATAATTTTCAATCCTAATCACTATGTAGTATAAAACAAAGCTTACCACATCTGTCTGTATGTATGCTTAGATCATTAAGACTACTAACTACAACTACTAATTTTGATGGGGTTTTTTTTAAAATAGGTAGTGTGATTCGATGAAGAGGTTAATATTACATATTATATTGCATGTTATCTACAGATAATTTGCAATATATCACGTGCGAAGCCGGGGAGGGTTGCTAGTAATATATATTAAAAGCGAAAGTTTGTGTGTATGGATGGATGTATGTGTTATTCTTTCACGAAACACTAGTGGACGGATTTGGATGAAACTGGGTAAATATAGGTAAGGATGAAGAAAACACATAGAGAGTGTCTAGTATTATTATAAATGTAAAATCTTAATGTAATTTTCTTTATAAAAATAATTTCAAGTCACAATAAAATTGGTTTTTAAGGAACGAGGCAATTTTTATAATAATAATAATAAATGCCTTTATTTGCTATTACAAGTCCGGGCAAACACAAAAGTGCTTTATTTATATTGTTATCTATACTAATTATAAAGAGGAAAGATTTGTTTCTTTGTATTGACTAGGTTCCGAACTACAGGACCGATTTTAATAAAATTTTGTACCTAGATTCTTTGAAACCCCAGAAAGGATAGTTTTTAACCCGAAAATCCCACAGGAACGGGAGAAATACGTAAGTGAAACCGTGGGGCTCAGCTAGTCCACCAATAAACTAGCCGCGTCCTAGCAAATTTTCTTAATCTATACTAATATTATAAAGCTGAAGAGTTTGTTTGTTTGAACGCGCTAATCTCAGAAATTACTGGTCCGATTTGAAAAATTATTTTAGTGTTAGATAGCCCATTTATCGAGGAAGGCTATAGGCTATATATCATCCCGATATTCCCACGGGAGCGAAGCCCTGGTGCGCGGCTAGTCGTTTATACTTGCATAGAAGTAGGTCATTTCTTTTTGTATCTAGTTATTTACTTACCATGCATCCAAGATTTTCATCTCCATACAGTCCAGGGAAGTACTTTTGGTCTCCACAGTGGAAATTAGTATCAGGTAAATCTACTTTAGATTGGAAATGGTCATCGAAATTCTTTTCGTATCCAACGGGGTAGTATTCGCGGGGGGCATTCATCACTTTGCCTGTTGTTGGATTCCTGAAATTTAAATGTTTGATATTTGTATAAAACAATATATATTCAATATGTTAAAGACATATCCATATTTTGCAATAGGGATATAAGAATGCTGGAAAAGAATACTAAGGATACATAATCATAGCGTAATTTGTGCAATGAAGGCAAAAAGGAACCAGTCCAAAAAGATAAAAATGATGCAGTCGATAACCTTGGGCCATAATGTACTATGGAATTGTCATTAAAATTAACTAATCCTTGAATAGCTTTTCTTAGTGTTAACAATGAGTATAGGTAATTTGAGTTGAGTTATACGTCCAAAATACCTCTTTGGTTTGGATGGTGCTGGCGCCACTATGATTTCTGGTTCAGGTTCCATTTCAAATACGATCGGGGCTTCTGTTGTTGTCGTTGTTGTTGTTGTTGGAATCGGAATGTTAGCGTATTTGCTCAATAATTGTTGTTGTCTCAACGCAATCGCCGCTTCCACCGCTTCCATGGAAATATTGCCAGCCTTCGCTATTTCAGCAATTTTGGCATTTATGTCCTCTTTGTTAAGCTTCAATGTTGTATCGTCGCTATAACCGCTGATACTGTTGTAGTCGTCGACCTTCTTCGTGTTGTAGTACGCCAAGTCTTGCACTTGTTGAGGGACTGGGTCTACAAAATTAGAAACAGGATTTGGAAATACAGAATTATGGGTGTGAGGTGTGTTAAATGACGGTGCTTGGATGACAGAGATGGCTTGAGGCATGGGAATGAATGGGTTAAGTTTGATGTTCGGGTTTTGGGTGATTTTGTATGGCTGTTGATGCATTTGCGAGACCATTTTTGATACGTTATCGTGTAACATGGGTTGTTTCTCACTTTCGTAAGCTCCTGGTTTCGGTTGAGGTGCCGGGAGCGGGGTGTAGGTTTTTCTTGTGGCCGCGATGGGGAGGACTTTGAGAGTTTCTTCTTTGGGAGGTAGGGGTCTGAAGGGCGGCACTCCCATGGGCATCGGTTTGGCCATTGTTATCGTTGGCTGGGCTCTGTTAAGCACGTTGGGGGCATCAACCGTCGGTCCGGGAACAATAATAGGTTGCATTGTAGTGGAGACGCGTTTGTGTAGAGTTGTGAGCTTGTTCATAGCTGCTTGGTTCGGGCGGGCCGAAGAGGGCACGGGACGCATCATGATCCTGTTTTGTTTGCCACGTTTCTGAAATTGAAAGAGAATAAATCTTTGCTCTATTCGATAAAAAAATTGTAATTATAAAGTAATTTGTAGTAGCGAAATTCTGCTGAATGAACTTGTTTTAATTTAGTTTGCCGTGATTGTAATTCCTTGAATTAATTGATTTTGAGTACAATAATTACAGCCTTATTCTTCCAAAGGTGTTTAACAAAGTTTACTATTAGTAGGTCACCAAAATCCAGTACTGATTGAACTGGATTTTGGTTTAATCAATGTTACGTTAACCTTACATAAAAACAAATACAATATTTATAGTCAGACCACAACTGAGATAGGAACAAATATTCTTACTTCTTGTTTAGCAGCCGGTCTATTAGTGGTGTCCACGAGGATGTTGGGCGCGCCATTCTTCACGCTGACTGATCTCCGTCTGCTCGGGTCCTGGTTTGTGAGTGACTGGTCGAACCCGAGCTCATCGCCGAGACTGAATCCTGAAAGATAGTAATAATGTTATGAGACGAGACTTCGAAGTTTCAAAAGTATAGGAGTAACAATACATATCAGTTGAAATCAGGTTTAATTGAAATCAAAAAGCAGAATATCTGTTTCGATTCAAAATCTTTAAGTTTTATAAACATGTGTTCTAGAAGTCTCTTTTTATATTTTTGTGAATTATTGGCAGTTCTGTGTACCAAGTGTTAGCATATGACAATGACACTTTATACTCGGTATTTACAATTAAGAATGACTGAGCGAGTAAACGTTTATTTTACGCTTTCGATAATGAAAATTTTCTTGCAGCGTGACTTTGTCGGAAGCGTGGTAAAATATGTAAACAATTCGCGTCTGTTTCAGTATGTTCACATAATATTACTCTATAAACAATGTCCTCTAGTTTTACCCGTTAAACGGGTAAATTTATCCACAACTTTTTTAGTGAATGCCTACGTGATAACATCTACCTGCAAATTTCAGCTCGATCAGTCCAGTGATTTGGGCTGTGCGTTGATAGATCTCTATGTCAGTGAGTCAGTCACTTTTGGGTTATATATTGAGATAATAATAAAACTTACCCAAACTCGCATGCGCTTTGATACCTCCAAGATTCCGTACTCTGAATAGTCCTGACTTTTTAAAGGCGCAGTTTATTTTGAAGCCAAAATCTGATTCTAGGACGCATAGCGGCTTTACTATATCTGAAACAAAGAAAGAACTTATCAAATATGATACTTAGCTATTATAATATTTAGCTGATTTACATAATGTATTTACGGTACTACAATTCCTGTTTGATGGTGTAGTACAATGGCAAAGAAATAGCTGTAGTCAATTCTACGAGCTGTAATTCAATACCCATAATTTCTTACTATTGCGTCTTAAAGTTACTGCATAACAACGTTAATGCGATTATCACATGGTGGAAGTATTTTTTGTAACAGCGCCCATCCTCGTTACAGTCGTTTATGTCAGGTAAGTGGATTTTCACATACAATAGCGGACCGACAAATGTCACAATACTGAAATTATCTCGATAGGTATTTTTATAAAGTTATTTTGGTATAAGATATACATAAGATATCAAAATGGATGCTAGTACAAGATTAGGAACTCATATTACAGAAACTGCAGATAAATGTTAAGATTTATTTAATACAAGTATCTACGTAATGTTATGGTGCAAAAACGTGGTAGTTTCGTCATTTATTTGTTATATTCTTCATTAAAAAGGGCGTCCATCTCAATGGATAACAAACACTTACTATAAACATATACGCTATTGTTCAAAACATACACAATCAAACAACGCATTCTGATTAGCTATACACGATGTTAATTATGAACACGAACTATACTTAGTAAGCAATAAGCCGTTTTCTAATGGGCCAATTACAATAGCATCCGTTACGAAACGTTGTCCAGGATACCACGTGACCTGGATTTCTCCTCCTGTGTATATGGCCACCACACCTACGGTTTGATGTGTACGGTTTTGTGACATCATAGATCTTGATATGACTGAAGATTGAGTATTTCGTAAGGTAAATTCCTTTGAAAAGGATCTGCTGCTTGATTTAATTTTGATTATGAAAAGATGAATGTCAATTGTAGAAATTATATAAAAAATAGAATGACGCAGACGGGACTCAAAAACGCTTTTGAAAGCCTAGTTAATATAAATATGGGTAAGATTATAAGGAAAATATAACAGCGGGCAACGATCTGGTAAATCATCCAGTGGAAAGCGATCACAACCACCTAGGATATTCGCAAAGTTATATGCTTTGTCTCTAACTTTATACAACTAAACTTTACATAAAGGAGAAGAGAAGAAGAGGAGTGTATGTCCTACCTATTTCCTATAATATCATACTAGCTGTTAAGACATTACAGTTTGAATCGATTGCCGCAATGGATATGATATTATATCTATTGCGCCGGATCGTTCCTCACGGGTGGAAATTGTAATGTGATAAATAGTGTAATCTTCTACGGTCCGGGTGTCGTTTAGCTATGAAATTTATAAATTAAAAAAATATATACGTTCATGTATGTCTATCAGTGGTCTAGTCTCAATGGTACTTAGTTCGGGTCTACATAGTGTTGTGTAAAATGTCCAAGATTTTTTTGATTGAAACGAGTTTAAACACTTATTCCACACACATTATCACATCACTTTCACTGGTCATCGACTCGCCGAATCCGCCGGATACAGCGGATGCTCGGAGAAAGGCCGGGTGCCAACCTGTTTGTGGAATTTTAATATTGCGATGTTTAGATGGAAATGAGCGATTTGTGGTGTTTGCGATTTGACATTTTTTACCTGCGACGCCGACGGAACGGTGATATGCGTTTAGGATGAAAGGCAGTTTTTGTGTGGGTGTGCAATCCGTCAGGGGCTACTATCAATATTTTTAAATTCAACATTAATATAAATAAATTATATTTTTACTGTTGTGGGCTTTTCAAAAATTTTAATTTTGTTTTTTATTTATGAATAATGGTGAAACATTTATTTAAATCTATAGTTTATTTATAATCGTCCCCGTAAATATTTGTTCAGCAAAAAAATTTATGTGTTTTTTAAATAAAAATTTCCTTGTTTGAATTAAAGTACATAAAAAACACAACATACAATATGAATTATCATGCATATCAAAATCAAATGCTTGCCAATTAGGTGAAGGAATCTGCCTACCTATTCCATATTTTAGAAACAAAGACATATTGTATTTAAATATTTTTTGTCATGACTATCATACTTCGCTATTATGAATGTCGATAATTTTATTTTTTATTTGTATTTTTTACTTCACTTCGAGGCCTCCGTCTCTTATCTACACTAATATTATTAAGAGGAAAACTTTGCTTGTTTTTTTGCAATAAATAGGCTCAAAAACTACTGACCGATTTCATAAATTCTTTCACCATTCAAGAGCTACATTATCCACGAGTAACATAGGCTATATTTTATAGGCTATATAAATAACATTATGCTACGGGAGCGAAGCCGTGAGGATCAGCTCTTAGCTCGTGGTATTAAAATAGAATTCGATTACGAGCATTACAAAATTACTTATTTGAACATGTACTTAATTTAAAAAAAAAAACTAAAGATAAAAAATCTAGTGTAGGTGCCTTTTAGAGGACGTAAAAGCAAATAAATAACTAATATCTATTTGAAGTTGTTTAGCGGATATATTACGTCCAACTTCCTTATTTATACTGGTTAGTAAGTTGTGTAAAAATTAACCACATAACGATTTAAATCAAATTTGCAACGGTACATAGATGCCACTAATGTGCGTCGCAAATTGGCGTGAAATCCCACTATTGTACGGTGAATCACCAATAAATAGCATTGTTTTTGTACATTTCTGCGATTTGTCGTGAAAGTGAAAATAAGTTCATGTTGTTTTTTCTTTGGATGACCTGTCATTGGTTTTTAAGTGAGGCCTGGAGATTATAGGTATATATATTATTAATGCGAAGTTATATATTTGGCTATTTGCTATAATAGTCTTAAGCTTAACATGGGTTTAATTAAATATACTTCAAACTTTATTTCATCTATTGAGGTTGTTTAATGAACTTTTTAATTATGAAAAAATAATAAATCGTTTTATTTCTCCTCTAGTACAAAGAAACATACTTTGTATTATTGTTTGTATTTTCTGGGTTGGTACCAAATTCTGTGTGGAGCTGGTGTCTATTAGAGATCACCAGATCTTGGACTAACATGTTACAATCTAGAAATTTTAACAATAAAGAAACAAGAAAACTGTGGAATTTCATTGTTTTTGTTAAAAGTTCAAAATTAATCCCTTATCTATTTTTCAAGTCTCACCACTGAATAAGTTTTTTTTTTGCATATATAGAACCATTTATAAGAATAATAATGTCGACAATAAATTATTTAGATAGTGTATTTCACCATTTTCTACTATATCTGTACTAATAATATAAATCTGGAGAATGTGTTTGTTTGAACGCATTAATCTCAAAAAGTACTGGCCCGATTTGAAAAATAAATCATTCAATTCATTTAAAGGACTCATTACAAAATAAAATAACATTCAGACAGCGAATACATATCACAATGTAATGGCGCGGGTCACTTTCCATTTCACCAGGTCCGGTTGAATGACCACCGCTCCTACGTAAAAATGACATCGCTTTACATAAATATTTTATGAGATGTTGTTCTGTTATTTCTGAATCGTTTAACGGGATTTTGATATGCTAATAGAAAGGATGCTTGTTGCATCTTATGCATTAATTATACGTATTTATATCTCCGCTGAAAATACCTTTTAATATATAACTGTATTATATATAAAACATTTTAATTGAATTACAGTTAGTTATCTTCTAAGTAATGTGAGCTTAGACATTTAAATAACTATAAATAGTTGCAATTTGCAACATAAATTTTGTTTGAGTATTTCATCTTTGGTATTAAAACAGACATTCGTTTTACGAAATTTCTTAACGTTACATTACATACAGTTGCAAGTTATAGATGTTAAGCACTAGCTGAGCTCCGCGGTTTCACCCGCGTTTATATCCCGTTCCCATAGGGTTTTCGGAATAAACACTATCATATTATGTTATTCCGTGAGTTTCAAAGAATCTCTGTACAAAATTTCATCCAAATCGGCCCTATAGTTTCGGAGCCTGAAACATACAAATCTTTCCTCCTTATAATATAAGTATATATAAAACAGTTTAACGATAAGCATGGCCTATATTTACAGCAGTTGATGGTATAAATGCATGAGATTACAGAGTCATTGAGACGAGTTAAGATGGTAATCTCTTTATAATGACCGTTATATAATTGTAGTTTATTTACCCCGCCCACATGTTGTTTAACTAGTACACTGTCATCTATTGTCTTTCAAATAATAGCTATCAGTTTCAAATATAGCCCAGTTGTTACAAAAATAAAACGAACCGTTTTACTCACAGACAGTACAATATTTTACAAGGCGTAAGTCTAAAGCGTATATTAACGTGGCGTTTACATAACTACCAAAACTTGGTTCCGATCCGTCCTTGGTTGATTATAACCGCTGTCATACTATGACGTTCCGTCGTTTATAGGATACGGGCCTAAATTGACCTATTGTTACTTCTATTCAATTCCTAAGGAATTTTTTTTTGTGTCTGAATTAAGATGTTGTTAAGCAGGTACAAATTCCTTTGAGGAATTCACAATTAAACGAAAAATAAACTAGAGTAAAAGCTGTTGTTCATAAAGTAACATTCTAAATAGAATAGATGGAATCAATTTTCAATGTAATTCCTTTAATATAAATAAAACAATATTAATAGTAGATGATTAATTAATATTCGTAACTAAGCTGTGTCATCGAAATTTCATACATTTCTCTAAGGAATTTCTTCACGCCTAAAATAGATAAATTTGAGCTTTCTACATGTCTGTCCCATAGCAACTTTTACCACGTCAAATTAATAAATAACGCTATTATGTTGTAACTTTATTGATGACACTGAAGATCGTCAATTGCTAATAAATTTAAAAAGAAAACCAGACAAGTCGTGGTGAATGCCATTAATCTATTATTGCAATTAATTCATAGTACAAAAGAAATTTTAATGTACATTTTTTTGTTTACTAGGAAGTAAGAATAGTACCTTGATGAATTTTGACCTTGGACGAAGTGAAAATCTTTCCTAAATATGAGTGTCCATCAACACTTTGCATATAAATATTAATTAAATTAAATTTTATTCTAATGTATTCACACAATTAAATAATATTCAAATTACTATTTTATTTCACCGAGGTTATTTCCTTTTACCGTTGATGTAAAAAGGATGTAATAAGACGGCGAAACGAAATTTCGTGGGAAAAAAGTTGATGAAATCATCAATTTAAAAGTTATAGGGTAGGCTGAACTTTCTCAGAATTCAATAATAATAAAAAAAAATGGTTATACGCAATTTGCATTAGAGATCGATAACAATAAGCCAAATGGTATAAGCATTTGCGTAATAGCTTTCGAAGGTTAAAAGTAAAAATAAGTAGCAAAAAGATTCCATAATTACTAACCAGACCTTAGATAAGTGGGTATTACAGCGAAGTTTGCGTGTGGCCTCAACATAGAGGCCGCAGATGAGAGCCGTAGGAAGTGTGAATATTGGATAAAAAATAATATATTTATAATAATATATTAATGTACTAATGTCTATATTAATCTCGGGAAATGATTTTTCAAGGTTGTAAGCGTATAAATATTGTCAAAATCTTAGTTGTGTGAGTTCACTGTTTTATACAATGGTATTTCCATTGTACATATTAAGCAATAGTTATAAAGATAACATATGGTCATTTTCATAAGAATATACGTAACGGGATGGTAAAAATTTAAATCCGCCTTTGATCATCCGTGTATTTCTATGAAAATAATGAAAATCTATAATATAGTGTATGACGAAGATAAAGTAAAAATTACCATTATAATTTAAGTCCGCATCGAAACGGTTACATATTAGAAAAACTTTACCATAACATGCTGTAAACGTAGCTCAAACATAGTACAATTGTTCTGATGGGCTCGTAAATATTGCAAAACAGGGCGAAGACTAGATCCACAAAAATTCATTTGATCCATTGAGGATTAATACTTCCTAGTTACGGCACTGACAATAGGTAGCCCGTAGCTATACAGCCTAAGTTAAATGCCAGTACGAATTTCGACACATTTTTTTTTACGTTTTTACAAATTTACTTTTACGTAATTTTATAGAGCTGTGTTACTTTGGAATTTTTTATCACGCCTCCTTTAATCCTGTTGAATAAAAATAAAACTTACTACGTTAAACGATATTTTGATAAAAAGATTAAATACAGGAAAAGTTTATCATAACAAGAAATAATCAACAGTATTCATTACTTTTTCCCTAATTACCTCTTACATTATAATTACCCTGAAAAACGTTTATTAAATTTAAATGTCAGTCGAAATGACCCTTTAACCTTTTTCATTGTCAGAGAGAGCTTGGGGGTCGGTTTGGGTCACTCTTTTAAGTTCCTGGTATAGAATATAAGGTGCAGAGCGCGTGCAATGTATGCACCTAATTCGTGCCAAGTTTTCAGTGCTGGTATGCAAGTAAATCAATATTTTATTGACAAAACACCATTTGTTCTACAGATTTACACATCTAACTTGATTATAACTAAGATCATAGTTGTCTACATAAAACTACTTACCGTCCATTCTAACGTACTAAAGCTCTAAACTTATTTATACTCTACATTAGATTGAATGTAATGAATGATGAACTTTTATATTGAGGACCTCAATTATCAATTATTAGAGACCTGAGAACAATTAAGAAAGAGAGAAATGAGTAAGTTACTATGACCGATGGTAACATTTTCACATTTTAATATTTTTATATTATTAAAATTGTATGTTGAATAAAAAAATATAATCTGTCATAACGAATGAATGAATAAAAGTACAAATAAAACATTACGTTTATACGTATGGTATTGTCATATAACAAAGAATTTTAAACCAAGCTTTACACAGCTTGATGCAATAGACGCTCAGGGAAGTACTGCCAAGTATTGCTAAGTATCACCCTTTGATCTGTGATGCAAGGTTTATCGAAATTTATGGATCTAAAGTATATATTTAGTACTTCAGTATACATAAATGATTATGATTTATGGTAGGAAGATGGTTCGGTCATAACACCAATAAAAGGCATGATCATTAATATTTTACATCTGAAAGGCATATTTCCTATAGGAGAGGAATGTAATATTTGATTTATTTTAATTTGAGAAGGACGATTAAACGACGATGCTACTAATAATATATCTAGTACAAAAGATTTAAGAAGAAAACAAACACTTCTGCTTTTTAATATTATTATTGTCCTGACCTAGATAATCATTTAGAATATATATTTATGTTATAAAATGTTATTCTCTACTATGCATATATTGCTATCATATTATGAATGTAAACTCTTATAAAGAAATCTCTCGGCGACAACAATAAAATTAATAACTATATAATCTTAGTATTAAGAGGTAATGAATACATTTCGTAAGTATTTGTCTGGCTTGTCATAGATGGTCAATGAATAGAGTATGTGGCCACCAGAAGGCCGCCACTTTCGAATTAAGTTGCAATTAATATTATATAGATAAGATTCGCAATTAACTACTGTAATTTCAATTAAATGCATCAAGATTTTACATATCTTTGAATTCCTAACATATTTGTTTTATAATAATGTTTTGATACAATGAGCTACTGTAAAATATATTTTAAATACACAGCTCATTATTTTTAGTAAAACTTTTAATTATAATTTGTGAACAGGCTGTATAGTTTTTAAAATTAATTATTTAGTTAACTTTTTAATTTAGTTAGCTATAGTATAATAATATCCTCGAATTACAATAGAAATTTATATTAAATTATTTAAACAAAAATTACCAAAGAGTATTTTATTCTATCAAATGGATTTAATAGACAACACCAATCGATATTCTTGTTCTCATTAAAAGATACAATAAATTGTGTCAATATCTAATCCTTACCATTACTCAAGCCAACTGAATGTGGTTATATAATACTATAGTAGCCATAACTTTAGATAGATGGGCTATATTAATAGTAATTTTATTTCCATACTGTTAAAGTTCCGTAAGCGGTTCATGAAATAACTAAGGCTGATTTACATAGAATTATTTTCTATTTTGCTATAACCTGATAGGTAACTAACTCGAAACCAATATTTATCTTCTATTATTTATATAATAATTGAAATATTTCTTTCAACAGTGTTAAAATAGAGCATAGTTCAAATTCTGTTTTATAAACACAACTGCCTTCTTAATTAATATTTTTACATGCCATCTTATGCATACGTAAAGATAAGTGATAATGATCCCAACTCTTTTATTTATTAGCCAGCCCACTGAAAATCAGCGCTGCGACGGCTTTCAAAATCACCTTTCATGTCACTGCCATACTTTTATGTATTTATTTTTTATTGTTTTTATTTTTATTTCTATGTATCTTATGTATGATCTTGTATGATGTAAATAAATGTGTCTTTCCTAACAACTATAAAAAAAACTAAAGGGTTTAATTTCCGTTTCGTAAAAGGCCCTTTCCTCCTCACTGTTTCATTTTTAAGACAGTTATACAGTTCTTTGCTGTAGCCTAAAAATACGATTCGAAAAGAATTTCTAACAGTATCAAGTCAGCCTAAGACAAACGCTTATTACACCATCTGTTCATAAGCAATAAGTCGGCCAGCGTCCGTTCACGCCGCAATCGTTTTTGCTCATGTTCTGAACTCGCGTGACACACTGAACCAGTGGCTTTAATGTACAATGATATAGAAATGATAATGGTCTTCTTAGTATACAGGTGTTTGAGTTGTATCGAGTTATATGGAACGGTAAATCCGCTAGAAATAAATCAATGATTTGTTCCATTTTCATTGATTCAATAAGACGAGAGATTCTTTTCTAAAAGAGATTGACCAGTGGTTAACTTGTCAAAAAATGTTCAAAAAATCTTGGTTTCGATCTTTGAGAAGTAACATATTATTATTAAAATGTTTACCATAAACCCACTCCATGCTTTACTGAGGGAAACAAAATTTAACTATCTGAGTCATTTATCTTAGTATTCTTGGTTGTTATGTGTTTAACGTTTTCATATCATTTGTTTCTGTATTTCTTTTTTTTATAAACTAAAATATACATAGCAAGTAATTTACACATTACAAGGCAATTGATGCTTATAGATAAATGCACAATATAACAATATTTTTTTTTTATAAATAAGTAAATATAAAACAAACAAACACACTTATATTTAATATTTCAGTTCCCTACAGTACAGCTCTGAACGACCATGTCTTAAAGCAGCTTTATTCCTCTCATAAGTGAAGCATTGCTTCCACTCATCGTTCGCCCTCCTGACTCACTCTCAATCAAGTCATTCTCACTCTCAATTTGAAAGCTCTCGAAGGAAAATGCATTGCAACATACATGGAACATTAATCTTAATCATCAACAAAAATACCATTTCATTTCACTAAGTACGATAATATGAGAATAATGCAATAAACGAGTCAGAACTAAAGATACACTCGCGTGCATTGAACAGAGACGGAGAAAGTACCGGCGTGCAGGTAATTCGGAGA
>LQNK01001544.1:508609-543599 GCA_001586405.1 Phoebis sennae | reverse complement strand
CCCTCCTGACTGGACAGTCATTCTCACTCTCAATTTGAAAGCTCTCGAAGGAAAATGCATTGCAACATACATGGAACATTAATCTTAATCATCAACAAAAATACCATTTCATATCACTAAGTACGTTAATATGAGGATAATGCAATAAACGACTCAGAACTAAAGATACACTCGCGTGCATTCAACAGAGACGGAGAAAGTACCGGCGTGCAGGTAATTCGGAGAAGGCATTCTTTCGCATCTCAATCCGTTGATTACTTTTATTGTCGTGGATGCATGATACTGTTGTTTGATATTTTCTTTATTAGGATTCAATATTGTTGATTTTTTAAATATGGGTTGAAAATTGAAATTATTCATGCAATTTAGGTATTTAAAATGCGAATAACAAAATCCATATTCAGAATCTCATGTGAATGCCCTTTAAATATTTAGTTTTATTACTTTTTTATCTTTAAGAAATAGTAAGAAAAAAAAACAACTTTACCTCTTCATAGTCTATTACATATTTTAACTTTTAAACGTTATAAAATACGAACTGTCTCATACATATAACGTTAAACATTAGACAACATAATACTATATTGTTTATTTTGTGTGGAACAGTGCACCAGTGAAGACCTTCATCTTTTATTGAATTATATGTTCACATTCTTCTAAGGAAAAATGCAGTCATATAAAAGGATAACAATAAACAGTATCCTGAATGCTATACTTCATTAATTCTGCGTAAAGCGATCTGATCAAGGGCTTGTTCACCACATGCATCACTCACGACCGTTCTGGTCATCGCCCGATGCATCGCAAGTTTCACTCACAAAACTTATTTATATTGCCATCCCTATACTTTCCTCCTCTACACCTTCTTTACTTACTATATAAATCACGCGTCATTTCACCGCATCTACCCATCATACTGCTTGGACCGTTCTGGTCAAGGCTACGCTATTCATCGCCCGATGCATCGCCAAGTTTCACTCACGACACTTATTTGTATTGCCCACCACCTTTCCAATACTTTCTTCGGTTTTTACGTCACTTTTTACTCGGTGACCTAGTTTTGTTGGTATGGTAATGACTTCCTTTCGTTAAGGTCATTTTATTGATACTTTTTAAAAGTTTGCGTATTTATTAAAGGAAGGAACTAAAATAAATGATGTATTTCTTGTTTATCACTTAAAACAGTAACAAGATCCGTTAAATTTGCATTTAAAACACATCATCAATCAGATAACATTTAAAGGATTGTTATCATATTTTTTATAAAATAACTGGAGTTTTGTTTTTTAATTTATAATTCTAAGAAGAATATTTTGTTAGTTTAAGGAATGTCTATTTACAGTTTATAATGTTAACTATACATGCTATAATATAACTGCACGTAGTAAAAACTGCTATAGCATTTTATTTACGTAATTTTACCTCCACATTTTCATAAGTGTCAAAGAGTAATTTGCATGAAGTAACATTTCTTAAGCTAAAAACCATCATCATTTCTTCACGATACAAATTTCGCAAACTAATTAGTGGGCCTCAGTTAATGCAGAGTTTAACATTAAAAAGGCATTTGTCTTTATATTATGAATTTGTGCGTGATTTATCAATCGGTCTGAGTTTTAGCTTTTGGCTTTTAAGGATGAAATAAGTATTTTTTATGATGTACTTATATGACTTAATCTAACCCCATAGCACACTCTACGCTTACATCACTAAATAAACTTTTGTATGTTTCAGTAATAGAAGAATGTAAACGTAGAGAACATTGTACATGCTTTCGGAATTTGTGACATGCGCTCTTACAATATAATACTGAAGAAACATCTGTACTTACAAAGAAAATTTAATGACTTGAGGCTGTTACATACATGTCCATTGTAATTATACTTAGTTAAGAAATATCAAAATAAATCTCATTAATGATTTTCCATGTCAAACATTAGTGTATTAAGGTTTAAGATATGTGGATATTAAAATTAAATAGATCGGTTACAAGATTGCTAATATATTAAAATGCAAAAAAGAGGGTTCAAAATAAATTGTGTTCATATAAGGTAATGACAGGATAGTAGATACATTATTATTATAATGATTTATGTCTATGTCATCAGGTAAGAAGTAGATCTTTCGCGGTAAAAGGTCATACCTACTACATACGTGTGTGTATACAAAATTTCGATTGATGCGATAAATAAAATAATGAGCATAATATGATAATATTAAAAAATAAATGTTTGATTGCACAACCTTTTTGTCAATAAAATAAATTACGTCTATGAATCGTAAAAGTAATAAAGAATAGTTACTGTACACTACAATCAATAGATTTCGGTAACGTTTGACCTTTGAAGTGTGCCAATATATGCTAAAATATAGTTGCCTAAAGAAGCCATAGATCACGTTCTGCAATTTTGAATTGGTAGCATATAAGAAACTTATGATGTTAGATATATATCTGCATACAGTTACCGAAAATTAACATAAACACAAGTATTCAAACCCCCAGAAAAGTGTTGAAAGAATTCGTTTAAACATAAAACCTTACCAAGGAGGAAATAGAGATTATGTTTGTATTTGTATGCTTTACTGTCCACTTGTCAAAAGTTAGATTAGGAGAACATTATTACATCAGCCGCCTTTATAATATAAAAATGTTGCTATTTCTCCTTTTGTATACAACATAATCTATTACAGAGTTGCAAAGAGCACTTTCAATTGGTACCGAAAATTTGTATGATTACACATCTAATTTGAACAGTTCAAGATTACGAGATAAGCCTTGACTTGTGTGATATTGTAGCAATTACTATTAAATATTTCACACATTAGTACTTAAGTACTTGCTAAAGGTGTCAATAAATGTTGGTTTAAATAGTTTAATAATGAATATATTTCGAATAGTTTTGATTACATTTAAATCGAAGTTATTTATACATTTTAAAAATAAAGATAAAGATATGTAATTTTCATTATCTGTTACTTTAATCTAGGATTTGATTTATCACTCATATATGCCGTAATTATTCCATACGTCTTATGACGTCTTATAGAGCGCAAGAATTGGGTTGCTTAATAATTATTAATTAATATGTATATTCCTTAACCTTCAGACTTCGTTGATTAAAAAATAGATATTTTGCATCCCAAAGACTCATAAATTACAGTCTATTTTAAACTAAAAACATTTAATAATATATATCTACTAAATATCGTTTGACGAAACTTCGTTAGCTGTACAAAGCCATACGTCAAGTGAATGCAAGGCATGAGTGAAATATAATTTGTTCCGGCATTTCAACTGCCCTGGGCTACTGTGACGGATTCAACGCACTTGTTCGAAAGCTTGTACAACAATGGAACACGGGTGTGTTTCATATACAGGAAGTATTTTCTGCACACTCCGTGTCAGATTTCTTATAGAACTTTGAGGGAACATAGAAAGTGTTTTGTTTGTGAATATATACGTAAGGAGAGAAATAATTTAATGTATTGCATTAACCTATACCCTTGCATTACGATCAGTCACGTCAGATATCGCAATACCCAAAATTAGGCTAAGGGTCACCCTTAGAACTAACAGAAAATGAAGGAACCCAAATTACGCTATAGTTAACATATTTTCCCAGTGTAATATATAGGAGAGCTCCCGTTGTTTTATAATTTATTGTTTTGTCATCCTACTAGCTTAACATAGCAGTACTTTAGAATCACACCAAGTTAAGAGAAAAGTTTCTAAAAACTAAATAAAAAGTCGAAGGTTTAAATAACGCCATACGCAATACAATTGGCCTTGAAATAACGGCATTAATCAAGACATGGTTACGTATGACACTTACCCATTATACGGATTTATATATTTGCAAGTCATACGTGCAATGAAGTGAATAACGTACCTGTAACAGAAAAGGTGGTTGAGTAATTTGAAATTAGATGGCTAATTGATGGGTAAAGATAAATCATTATGAATATTGCGATAGCGCGAAATTGCAAGTTCAAAAGTCTTAATTTATTCATATTTTTTTCGTAATTTTATTTTTTTTTCACATGTTACATATGATACGTTTTATTTTAGATAGCCTTCGTTATTCCAAACTGAATGTTGTAGCAACTTCTTTGGTTCATATTACATTTTAATTTACTATGTTTACAACACGTATTTTTCTTTCTATGTTATATAGGGTCTTTCACTTTTGAAAGATCCGATCCAAAGTTCGGAAATTGGTTTCCGAACTTTGAATTTAAATAACACAAACTGTTTAGAAACATCAAAATTTTGATTTCATCTGCGTAATTATATATCAGAAAAAAGAGATTCTACGTAAAGCATGCATTTCAAACATAACTTCGACCATTAATAACGTCTTGTTAACCAATTAAGCACGCGTGTTCGTCAACAATTCCAACTCTCACAGACAATATTGACTATTGTTGAACGGAAAATGTGAAACTACCGCGTTTCTACACAAACAATAACTGATCGACGGTTTTTGTGGAAATAGGGAAATTATAGAGGAAAGTTTTACTAAGATATAATTATGGATTGTTGTATGCATGTGAAAATGTTTTTGTAATGAAATTATAAGTGTTTTCCTTAATCATTAATGTTTTCAAATATAAGTTCTTATCTAATCTTATATAGAATTTTAACGCCGATAATATTTTAATTGTGTAAAGTTGAGAAACTCACAAATAAAATATCTCGTAAATTATCATTTATAGTTACGGTTACGAAACTTGGTCGAATAATCTTGAAATGCATATCGTTGAAACGTTCTTAGGTCTCGTACTTTTTAATAAAAATATTAATCAATTTATTTATTCTCACAATCAAACCAAAAACTAGAAGTGGACAATAAATTGCGATAGTAGTCTCAGGTTTTAAGTTTAAATCGTTATTTAATAAGTTATAAATTATTCAATTTTTAAAATCATATGCACATTTTAAGAGTTATTTCAGGTGAAATGTTTAAATAAACATCACTTTTCAAATAACACTTTAAATTAGCATCGTTCATTCGTACCGGATGATGAAATTAAGAAACAATTGAAATATTTATTAAATTGAATCATTATAACCTTAGCTCAGACAACAATAACGTCTTATTATATCGATAACCATCTGGAATCCATCGCCGCAAGCCTCACTAATCATGACTAATGACATCGGATGTCAGTATCATGTCAATAATTTCTATTATTTATAATAATAAGTAGGAAAAGCGTTTAATTAAGATTATGGTATTATTAGTGTTTTTGTAGTAGGCAAGTATGCATGGACCAAAAAATTGCATATTTTATCAATGTATATTAAAACATTTTCCACAGTAAGTGTTTGTTAGAGACCAAAGTAGAAAATATACTTCTGTATCAATCTCAATTTCGTATTTTGTTAGTGTGTTCTTACTTTAAGTATTACTTAATTACATCTAAGTATATCCCGTACTTCATTGTCCTCGCTATCAGTTTTAACCACAAGTTTTACAATAAAATTTTTATCGTGTTTTGATGTCCAAACAAATGAATCGTTGCTCTTTATAACTTAAAATGGTGACTGATAAAATCATAAGGCGAACAAACAAATTGACCTTGCTCAATATATAATATAAGAAGAAGAATCGTTCTATAATGTTTCCTTATACGGAGGATGATACAATTTTAACTTTTATCTGATAAATCATTGTGGGGTTATGAGAATGATTGGGATCAGTAAGTATACAAAAGGACGATAATTTCATGATCTTTCTTGTACCGGTATATGATTATTTATTAACACTTGATTAGGCGACTCGTGTATAGTACCTTAGTTAGTAAGCTTCATGTCACATTATAAGTGAACGAATACGTAATAGTGCAACGTCCGCTACAGTCATTATTTCAAAACATATCTGTCCAATTATTAATGATTTTTATAGCATTTTTTTTTCTTTTTGAAGTATGTCTCACGCAACGTTTATTTTTATTTATATCAAAATTAAACACTCTTTTAAATGATTTACACAAAAAATATAAAATAAAAACAAAGTTTATAGTTGCTAGAGACTTCAATATAAACACGTTAAAACAATGCAAAATTACAAGTGAATTTCAAGATCTCTGCAAAAATTATAACCTAAAAATTCATGTCACTGTCCCTGTATTATTAGTAACGTAGACAAAGCGTCGATTTTTATATCAGATCACGAAACAGCTCAACTATTAAACTTTCCAGTAGCCAAAAAACATGTAAAGCATGAATCATATTATCTATTTAAAAGAGACTATAGCACGAACAATATACTCAAATTTAGGCAGGCAATAAAGAGTCTCTCGTGGTATAATGTATATGAAGACAACAACCTCAATTCATCATTCTCTTCTTTCCACGAACTTTTCTGTTTATTTTACAATCTTTGCTTCCCCAAGAATCGAATTAAGATTAATATTAATAATAATTCTAACAGTAACTGGATCACCAGAGGTCTGAGAAAGAGTACAAGAATGAGCAGAAAACTACGTTATAATTATTATAAGTATAAAAATGAGCCTAATCGAAACAAATTCAAAAAGTATTCCAAGTGCCTAAAAAAATGTATTGAAAAAGCGAGAAAAAACAATTACACGCAATTTGTATATAAAAGCCAAAATAAATGTAAAGCTGCATGGCAAGTTATAAAAAATGAGATATGTTTAAGCACAGACAAAAATAGTATTGACGAGATAAAAATTTATAAAAAGAGTGTCAGGGATCCTGTAGAAATTGCAAACCTATTTAACAATCATTTTCTGAATGTCACAGGTACTACAAAAAACTCCATTAAGAGATCTATGAGGCCTAACCCAATTTTCGTTAAACCCTTATCCGAAAATGAAGTTAGAGCTGAAGTAATTTCACTAAAAAATACAAATTCAGAGGGCTTTGACGAAGTTCATACTAAAATAATAAAAGCGTGTCTGGATGAAATACTGTCTGTAATAACGCATTTAATTAACTTATCCTTCTCAACAGGAGTTTTTCCCGAATTACTAAAAAAGTCCATAGTTAAACCACTCTACAAAAAAGACAAAAAAGACGACGTTAATAACTATCGACCAATAACTCTAATACCCATCTTCTCCAAAATCTTTGAGAAATGTATGCTTAAAAGAATTATTGAGTATTGCAATAAATTTGACATAATTAAAAACGAACAGTTTGGATTTCAAAAAAATAAATCTACTACATTAGCAATATATTCACTATTTCAGACAATTTTGACCAACCTAAACAAAAATAACTTGACTACAGGATTATTCTTTGACTTAAACAAAGCCTTTGACTGTGTTTTACATGACTTGCTATTCGACAAACTAGAGGCAATAGGTATGAGGGATCCAGCGCTTGAATGGATCGCGTCGTATCTTAAATCGCGCCGTTCCTTTTTCTCTTGTATATTAACGACATAACTGAAGTGACTTATCATAAATTTGTACTTTACGCCGACGACATTTCAGTAATTGTAACATCTAATAAAAATAATAATTTAACCGAACACAGCAATGACATTAATAAAACTATTGACAAAATAATTAAATGGCCTGACATATTCAATTTTAAACTAAATTTTAAAAAGTCAAATTATATACAATTTAATAAATGCTATAATCCAAAATACAATTTTAAACTTGACACAGAAAAAATACAGGAGACCTCACAAATAAAATTCTTAGGGCTTACTATAGATGAACACATTGACTGGAAATCGCATACAAAAAACGTTAGTAACAGGCTTAATTCATTCGCTTACGCTCTATGTCAGTTGAAAAAGGTAACTAATTTATCAACAGCTATAGTAGCATACCGAGCATACGTAGAATCCATATTACGCTATACGGTATCCATATTACGGTCTTATTTTGTGGGGTAATAGCACTGACTTCAACAAAGTTTTTATAACCCAAAAGAAGTGCATTAGGGCGATGTATGGTATTCAATCCGATGAATCGTGTAGACCAGTATTTAAAGAACTTGGTTTATTACCTCTCTGCTCATTATACATCTATGAAATCTGCTCCTTTATATGTAAAAATAGTCATTTATTTAAAAAAGCGTCCGATGTAAATGCAAGGACTCGAAGGGATCCGTATAAGCTAATAAATGTAGATAACCCCAAAATTGCAAAATTTAATAAGAGCGCCATTTGTATGTGTATCAAAATTTTCAATAGCATACCGATTGAATTTAAGAAACACAATAATAAAATATTTTTGACAAAATTTCATAAATGGCTTATTGAAAAGAGTTTTTATAATATAAATGAGTTTTTTGAATATCATAAATAAGAATTACTTAATTGGACATATAAATAATTTATAAAATTTTGACATGTATACATTGATAATTGAATTTTTTTATATTAAAATAAAATTGTATGTTTGCATGCTGTTTTGGTAGCAGTAGGACATGAGATTCCCATATATTATTATGTATAACACCTCTATGTAACCATGTCTTGAGCAAATAAAGGAATTTGAATTTGAATTTGAACGTTACTACATGATATACAAGGTTAGTACAATGTTCCTAAAATGTGATCTTTTCAACTGTAAGGAAAAAACATGAATATTTACTTATTTCAAAATCGATTGATGTGTTAAAGAGCTTTTACAATAATTACACAACGCTCTATGTAATTTACCATATAACATTAATAACTTATTTCATATTTCACCGTTATTCTATAGAGTAAATCTTTAAATGATAAATACAAGAATAAATCACTGTCTAAAATGTTGCTACATAAGAGACCCAATTTGGTTTTGAAATGGTTTTTAAATTTTTAAAAATACAAAAAGTGTCGTAATTATATGTAATGTTGTTTCGTCAAAATAAAAATTGCTTTGTAATGAGAGTCATTAATATTATTATAATGTATGCAAGCAACACACATTTGATATTTAGCAACAAATTTTAAAAATCCCTTTCATTCATCTTTCATATTAAATTAAAAATATCTCACAATAAAAAAGTTGGGTGTTAACTATTTCAACACGAGTAATTTCCCTATTAAATGAAATCCTTTAAAAACTATTTTATTTAAGTAATATGGGAATTATTTCATCTTTGCGTTGGAACACTGCCACTAAAATTACAGACCTGCTTCTAACTTAATTTTTTACAAACTAACGACACATATTCTAAAGAATAATGAAAAATATATAAAATTCAGTTTTCAAAAGACTAAATTAAACCGGTACAAAATTTGACGATTCCACAAAAATATGTATTTACGTAATATTCTTAATAAAGGAAATTTTGTGTCAGATAATGTGTTTTATAATTAGGTATGTAAAGCTACAGACGCAATCTACTGAGACAATTCTATACATACTACACATAATCTAATGAAAACAAATTAAGACACTTCTTTTAAAGTCGGTTAAACTAGGAACGGAAAGATACTATCAAGATCATAAACATAACAGAGAGCTTTTGAATTCATTCTAATAACATTAATATTCTCTTATTTAATCATTTATTAGCTTAAATGAATTGCGAAATTTTGCGCTTCCCTGTGAGTTTTATAAAAAGAACATACAAAAAATCGTGCGCTAAATTAAGACACTTCTATCTAGAGTCGGTTAAACTCAGAGCGGAAAGATACTATCACAACCATTAGCATCATAGAGGGCGTATTATTTCATCCTAACGTTAATATTATCTCATTATATCATTAATGTATGTAGTAATTTATAGTCCACACATAGCGCATGTTCATTCATGTACGGTTACACAATAACTGGATGGGTAATTAAGCTAGATGGTATTGCAAGTTTCAAGTATGAAAGCTAGGCCTCATATAACATGCAGTGTTATGCTCACATTTCATCCCAATAACATTCATTTATAAGTAACGCATAATAGGCAAGTACAAAAGTTAACGTTTCCCAAACGGATGACATTCGCTCCACATAAAACTGTTTTGATGTAGCCAGAGGTATCGTGTCGGTGATCCGGGTCAGAAAAGCATCGTAGCGTTGCGGCGCCGCAAATATTTCATCGTATCGGCGGGCACACGAACGGTGCGGCGTCGCAACGTTGTTGTATCGTAGCGGTACCACAGACGCCACAGAAGTGTTGGACAATTTGCCTCGCAAGGTATGCACCCCTCCCCACTACGTCTCGGTGGGTACAAGTGCGGTGCGGCAACGCAGCTCCTGGTATGACGTGCCACGGTTATTTCTATGTAAGACGACGCGGACGCAGCGACACCGCACCGCCGGAGCATCGCGCCGTGTGCCCTAGCTCTGAGTCGTGACCCAAACGGATGACATTCGCGCTGAAACTGTCTCGATGTAGCCTGAGGCATCGTGTCGGTGACCCTTGTCAATGAGTGCACTGTACAAGCGCGCCTCATTGAGTTTGACTTTTGTACCTATATGTGTGGTAGTAATTTGTACCTTGTAGCGCATGTTCATCCATGTACGGTTACACAATAACTGGATGGGCAATAAAGCTAGAAAGCATTGTAAGCCATAACGGAACTTGTTTTAATAAAACACATGTTACGAAAATTTACATTTTTGTACTTGGTTAATTGTTGTTACGAGATATGAAATTTATGGAGTATTGTAAGACAAATATTTTTATATTAATTTTTCTCGTGTTTTAGGATTGATTAGTAAAAATTTATTTCTTATATTTTTAATCATCTAATTTTATTACTGTACTTAATTATTTTTATGAACATTTGAATGCCGTCAAGGGTAAAATGTGACGATCTGTTTTTTTGTCTTGCTAATTTATGTAACATCCCATGTACTCACATGACAATTGAATAATTGATTTTGGATTTAAATTAACTATATGTTTATCTATTAAAATTAACATTGTACAATATAGAGAGTGGACTTATAAGAGCCTTCAAACTCTAGTCTAAATCTTTGACTCATAATTTTAATGTAACACTCCAAAAAATTACGACAAAATCTACGAATACAAATAGTTGGAAAACTTTGCTCTCTGGAAATGTAAAATGCAATTAAAATCTTTATATAAAAATGCAGGGCAAAAACACTAACTTTAACCAAGCCTTTTGTTAGTATAATCTTAGCAAACAGACGAACAAAAAAGCTAACAATAAAGTTACCAATGAGTGTAAAACATACATTTATTGTTATTAAATCTATGTGTACCAATGTCGTAACATTCATCACAGCGACAAGATGCGTAACACGAGTGTACAATTACTTTGAAATCGTTCTACGCTCCGTGATTTTGGATTCAATTATAACATGTTCTATATCATTTTGTAGTTAGGTAACAATTTTAACACCAAGCGTGCCAAGGTTTAGCAAATGTTTTGCTTTTTATGAAATTTTTCATCCGTCTGGCCGAGTTGCTTGGTAGTTTAGAAAATCCGTACTTAATATTAAAAATGCGAAAGTAACTCTGTCTGTGTGTCTTCTCCATGCTTAAATCACGGAACCGATTTGGATGAAATTTTGTACAGATATTGCTTGAAACCGGAAGAAGGACATGGAATCCTGGAAATTCCACGCAAAATGGGGTAAAACCGCGGGGCACAGCTAGTCTTAACGAATGTATATTTGGGAAATTGGGGCAAATAAAATTATAGCTTAATTTTTCTATATAAACAATATTCATAAATTTTAACAAAATTTTGCTGAGTAATATTTACTACGGCATGAAATACCTGTCGCTTACTATATTGGCTAACAAGTACTTTCTATCCGCGGACTTACCCACTCGGGTTTCTCCAAACGCTGTGCAATCTTTAAAGGTATCATTTTACCAACTATTTAAATCTAAATGCATCTAGCATAATATTTTTATAAAGAGAGTTTTTTATTAATTTATTTAACTCTGTATTCATAAACAAATGGACAGAAGTAACCATTTCCATTATTATATCACACAGATTTCTTTCTAATCTACACTAATATTATAAAGAGGAAAACTTTGTTTGTTTGTAATGGATAGGCTTAAAAACTAGACCGACTTTAAAAATTCTTTCACCATTCCAAAGCTACATTATCCACGAGTAACATAGGCTATATTTTAATATTATACTACGAGAGTGAAGCCGCGTGGGCCAGCTAGTTTAAAAATTATTTACAAACAAGTAATCATTGATTTTGCGCACTATTAAGGAGTGTAACAATCTTCCGTCTTCGTCGTCTCCACTCAATTTAATCTAAACATATTTGAAGCAAATATGAATATGCATTTAATATGCGAGCATTAGGTAGGTACATCTTAGACCAAATTACTACTTAAAACAGCTGAAACGCTGGTCAGATTCTCGCTAAATTGAGGTTAAAAAAATCAAACGTTTATAATAGCAATGAAACACAATAGCAATTAGAAAACAACATTTTTGCACCAATTAACGTGGCATATTGTGTTTACATCCATTAAATTAATTACAATGAGTAAAAGCTTTGTGGGAAGGTTTGAAAGCTGAAATCTCACGGCAGAGAAGAACAACCTATTGAATAAAAATTAAGAGCAATTAAGCTAACATTTTCTTATTTAAACTCTATAAATGCTACATTAACTGTTGCTTCCTGATATAAATTGTATAATGCGTGGAAATCAATTGAAATTCCGATGAATACGAATAAATGTCATGAAATGGATAAAATATTCGTTATAAATGTTTTTATTTTCAAAATTTTTCCTAATAAACACGCGGGGTGCGCGTCATAAAATCTAATTAAGGAAGGAGTGTCAAATAAATCATATAATAACAAAGCATAAATAATATACTATAAATTAAATTTCGTCGATTGTCAGTCGCATGCTTTACTAAATTCATTTTATGAAATAAATTATTAGTAAGTAATTTTATTTTCATTGTCTATCAGTATTTCACTCTATATGCCTACTTGTGTATGGAATAAACTTTCTTTCTTTCTAAATATAAAACCAAGCTTATAAAACATGTCCAATGAATTACCGACTAATATTTCTGTCATTTTACGAGAAACTCAAAGAGAAAACACAAAATACAATTTGTGTCAGAAAAGACTTTAGCAAAATGTTAATTAATACATTTTCATACACGCTAAGTTACACGTAACTGTAGTTAGTGTAATTGTCTAGTGGCCATTCAGATCTAAGGAGTAATTGTCGGGTTTCCGTCAAGGAATTATACATTATGTAATTTGCATTTGAAAATTATGAAACTAGTTGAAATGTGTAAATGAGAAGGAAATGCAGACTAAAAATAAAGCATTATTTCTAAATAAGCAATGGTTAAGTATTATGGATAAGAGTGGTAATCTTAATTCAAACCAAATATTGGGTCCTAGACTGCCATGCTAATTATTGCCAAGATAGGTTGAGTATAACTTTAGTGCTGTTTTTATAAAATTAAGCGGAATACTCTTTTAAAATATACAGCTTAGAAACGACGAAATAAAATCCAAAGACAATAAAGAGTATAATTAATACTTTGATATTAATATTATTCTTGTGTCTGTGTCTATGTGAGTCATATATCACATTGCTTCTAACTTGCAAGAAAAACTCAGAGTGTTGTGATCGTAAATTGATGCAACATACACATTTATTGACTAGAAGTGGGCTAATATCACGACACTGGGGCAAGTGTGTTATTATGGAGAAATGTGAACGGCCGCCGGTCAGGTTTATCAGAGCAAGTGATGAAATTGTATGGAATATACTCATTTATAGGAGATAAACATTATTTCAATATAAATGTTGCGTGAAGTAACTTACATTTTCAAATTTCAACAAAAAAATAAATATCTCTATCTATCAAAACCTCTACTTCAAACGGTGCGTCCGTTTGGCTTCAAGGAATCACCTTCTCTTAAACATATAACATAAAAATAAGGTCTTAAACATACTACAAGGACCTGTTGTTCTACATTTTTGTTTCTACAATCACTTTAAGATAATAGTATAGATAAGCTTTTAATTGAAATTAGATGAAAACAGATACAGTAAGTTAACATTACTTCACGTCTTTTGGTGTAAAATATAACATCATAGATATTTAATTATAAACAATTTTGTCGCTAAACTTGCGTATAATAATATAGCCAATATAAAAGGCAATATTGGTGCTTGATCAAGTTTATAGGATCAGTAGGGTCTTGCGAAATTTTAATATCACTAGGTGAAGTTAACGTAAATCTGGGTTAAATTAAATTATAATCTTCTGATAATACTTAATCGATTTATAATTCGTGGTTTGGTTATATTTTATGGATTATGGTTCACTCTCATAAAAAATAGTTTTAAGAAAAAATCCTATATACACCTTTTGTAATATGTATTGGTGTAAAAATAGATAATTTCAATAATATAGTATTGTTACACATCATTTCATTGGTGATAATTTTGCATCATCTTCCTTAAAAACTAAAATTCGAATTTGTATTAAACCATTGAAAAGTTGCAAACCCTCTACTATATACAGATTAAGTTATTCAAATGTCCCGTAAATAATTCAATCCCTATTCAATACTGAGTTGACCCCAAAAGTATGATGATTTCCGAATAATAAGACCAATCATTCCTCAAAACGATATTGTATGAGAGAAAAATTACTTTAAGCCTATTTATATAGAATCTCAAGTATCGTTTTAACAACATTCATAGCTGACAAATCAATGAACCTTATTAAACATTACAAAAAAACCCAAGAGCCTACCAATAACACCTCACCAAAATTGAATTAACATATCAATACAGTTATAAAAGAGCCTATACAGTAATGATGACATTTGTATGCAATATCTTGTTACAAATGTGGCCCGTTCGCACCTAGTCACAAATCTGTTTGACATTTGTAGTGTAAAGTGAGACGGCAAACACTTTCTCAAGAAAACACGCAAGGTGGCATTGAATAATAAGTATTAAAATTATAGTAAATTATAGTAAATTTATATTTGTTTTATGAAAATAATTTTTGTATTTATAGAAGAGTCAAGTAAAATATATATATTTAGATATTACCATTTTTTTCTCGATACTCAATATGCGTTCGAGAAAATCTACGCGACTGTGTGAATCTATTTCAATAAAAAATTTGCTAAAAAGCGTGACTACAATTTAAACTAATTTTAAAATAATAATTTGATTGCAATAATCTGCAAAACATAATCCACGTACATGTTAAATACTTTTTACTTGCATTTCAAAATAAAGCAATTGTTTACAAAATTCGCTCATCCTTGCTCGAAACTTGCATTTGTTGCATACAATACTGGGTCGAAGGTTGTATTTCGAATATATTAGATTCTACACCTGCGAGCACCGGAAAAGAAGCAATTAAAACCTCACCTTATAAGGTTTACTGGGACATTCGAATGTTACGTAAATCACATAATAATTATACCCTCCATAAACTGTATTTAAGACCCAATGTGCGAATTGTTTGAACATGAAATGTCAAAACCACAAATGCAATTATTTTTTTACTAGCTTTTCCGCGCGGCTTCGCTCCATTTTCATTAACGAGCGGTTATAATAAATTAATGGGAACCTAGTTTTGATAGTCATGTTAAAGCCACGTTAATTATAGGTACGCTTTAGACTCATGCCTAGTAGGTTATTGTAGTGTCCGTAAGTAAAACGAATGGTTTTATTTTTATAGAAACTGGGCATTAGTGAAGATGCAGCAGAAAGATTTTTTGAAATGGAGCTAATGTTTTTCGTGTACAAAACATTACAAACATACACAAAAATACACGACAATTTCCTCCTTATAATATATAGATAGCATAATTAAATTCGTATAACTAAATGCACACTAAATAAATTGAGGGAATAATAAAGTCTTACACTAAGATTTAATGTTAATTTATCGGCAAAGGTTGACTATACAATTAAATGTTTGCCAAAGTCAATCAATAAACTTGATACTATTCATCAAACATGACCAAAGAACCTATTGACATCTAGCTCAGAACGTGCGAATCGTAATACCTTTAAATGAATGCTAGTATTAACCTACCTACCTACCTAGCCTAGTATTAACCTTTGAATGAATGCAGATCCTAATATTTCTAAACACAATCCAATCTAGTCTAAACACACTATTAAATCCTTGAGACATAAGAAATTTTGTAAAAGATACATAAGTTTTAGTAAATGCAAACAAAGCTAAGTGTACGTCAAACATTGTTCAAAGTCACTTTCCTAACGAATGTTGTCACGTATTGGCCAACGGCGAGGCGTTTGGAAATTATCAGATGACAGAATTAATGTTAATTTGTAGAACTTAGTGTTGCAAAAAGTAACTTGTTACTAAAAATCGATAACTTTAAATGGCGTGACTTGTGACCTTTTGACAAATCCGGGCAAAGTCAATGGTGAAGTTTTTTATAAGCGGTAATATGAATGTGAAATTGTTAATTTAATATTGGTTGAACAAATAAGGATAAAAACCGTCAGAATACAGGGTAATTTTATTAACTGAATTCAAAAGAAAGAGGAGGTTGCAAAATCTTGTTAAATAGGTAAAGGCACCTTTGAATAGATTTCAAAAATAAAATAAATTTTATTTTCTACTTTTTAGTATGAGGAAGTCGGTTCTATTTTGTGGCAAAAAGTTATTGTATCGAATATGCAGATGACATCGTTAACAGATGGAAGTTTGACACAAATTTTCATATTTTTTATTTAATTATTTCCTGATTCACTTTTTGTAATAAAATATTAAAATGAACATGACGGTATCGAGCAACGAGCGTTTAATTTCACCGATTTGTATGCAAACGAGTTACACCGTGGGATTTTCTAAAAGCAATAATGCCATCGGTTCTTTTCATCACATTATATTGTCCTTGGCTGGCATATTTATGGACAATCAGTCAACGGTAATAAAATATGAGGAGGTCATTCAAAGCAGTTTGAAGTTATAGGTAGCTTTTTAAAAATGCCGTGTGGTTTGGTATTTATAGTGAATTTCTTGGCCACTAGAATCAATATCAATAGTTTCTGAAGGCAGAAATAATAATGCAAACACGTTACATTAACGTTAAAATTCAGATGCGCAGTTCATTTCTTGCTTCGCATAGACTATATCGTATCGAAAAATACATAAATAACCCATCTATTGTTATTTACAAGCTCCGATTCATTTCTTACTATGGCTGATTTGGGTATCAAACCCCGGTTTTTAACCTATTTAATCTTACTTAGTCAACAATTTGCGACTACTAAACACACATACTTAAGTTGTTTTGTCGATAATGGTCAAGGTTAATTGTATTGAATGTAGGTTGTAATTCTATCCTGCCTTGCCAAATGTATGCTGTGACAAATATTTACTATATTCATTGCCTATGTACATTTTATATTTTGTTCGGTTCTCACGCCTTCAGGTCTTCAAACACATTGGCACTGTTGATGCATTTAATTGCTAAGGTAAGTATAAAGTAGTTTTCGAAATATTACAATAAGTAATAGCCGTGAATACAGTACATAATAGCGATGAAGACACTTTTGACCCTTAAATTATCGAATTATCATGATACCATGAACACCACGGGATACATATGCAACCTTCACGAGTTCACGATGGTATATGTTACGTAAGTAACTTGTTATTTTGTAATATTATCCGATTTTAGCATCCGCTCAGTCAAGGCTCTACTAAGTGGGATTTTGTGCATTTATGAAAGTCGTTAAATATTAATTAATGACGTTGAAAAAATTGCGTTCCGTTAAATAGAATTTGTTTGCCAACATTAGTTATAATAGTATTCTTAATTATGAAAAAAGATTTTTGTTTTTTTTTCTTTGCTGATTTTGTGTATAAGAAACCTTTTAAAGGTCGTATGTCGTCTATATTATTAATTGTTAACTCCTATTAGTTTTATGAATGACAGCAATAGACACTCAAGTGGTCAGTCAAACTTATTGCTTCCGTCTTTTGACGTTGTATTTAATTATTTTTGATAATATTCTAATTGCTGATAAAAATCACTAGACAAGTGATTTGGATTTGTAACTTAAGTGTTAAGTAATTACTTGAATGGACATAGAATCGATATTTTTCTCGAAATATTATTCGGTATGTTTTGTTTATTGTTTTCCTTGTTCAACAAGATTTAATTATTAATAGTGAACGATCAATCACATTTCTTTTATATATATTAAAAAGAAAATTCGTATCAAGATTCATTTTAACAAAAGAAAGTTTTTTTTTTTTCATGATACAAACAAACAAACACACTGTCCTAACTCGCTAATCAATACGTCATAAAGAGAAACGGTGAAAGCGAATTAGGCGGTTGTCTTCACCGAATAATTTACGGTGAAAACGCGTTAGGACAGTGTTTGAGTTACGGCATGTTACGTTGGACTTGAATGCGATGCAATTCAAATAGTAAACAATAAGTTTTATTATTTAGTTATCAATTATGAAATGGATGGATGCCATTGTAGGCAAATAGTACATTTTTTTCTCGACTCCACTGGGCAAACTATTGGATCTTTCTGTGACGGTAAAGTATTAAAAAATGTATGGAATTGAAACTCTTTTTTACACTATTTCCACATGTTTCGAACAATCATCCCCAGGATTGTTCGAAACCGGTTGTAAATTAAATAAAATCTATTAATAAATGTTGAAATAGTGTAAAAAAGAGTTTCAATTCTATAAAAGTTTTATAAAATGCATTTCCATCAAGAAGTGACAATACAGTCTATTAAGTATGGTAAAGTATTAGTCGGGCACAAATTCTTATCTTAAAGATCTGCGAAAAACAGGAGTTTTAAATGTGATGTATGTCATAAAGCACCTTTAGTGTAAAAACGTATTGTAAGCGATATTTATTGAGACATATATTTCTTTGTTCTACATTTAAAATAAAGTTAAAACGCTTGAATATTTTGCTTTGTAACAAAATTCAAACACTAAGACTTTAAGAAACTTAAATCAGTTTGAAGTCACGCTGTTGTTATACTTGTATGCGGTATAGAAGTGAAAACATAACAAGTAGACAAGTGACTTTCAAACTAATAATATTAGCATGCAAGTATGGCTTATACAGGCAGGACTAGATTTACAACATAATGCTGTTACGTTGTTGTCATTGTAAATAGTTAAATATTCTAAAAACTGACGTAATGTGATAGTAAGTTAAACTTAGATATCAATAAACAATAGTAAGTTTATTATTTACAGGCTTACGCCCATTTCAGACACGGGTCCTAAAAAATATAAAGATTTTTTTTATCGTTTGAATATAGACTAAGTGTAAAAATAAGGATATTATTGATTTGTCTGTTTTCAAATTGCATTTGACGTAGGTGTACAAATACAAAATTATAAAAAAGACGCAAAATACGAAATGCAAATTCAATGAACTGACGAATAATTTTGTATTATCGCATTTTATGATACCTCTTATACATTCAATTTATCTTTAAAAATCACTTTAAAACATCACCATGTATTCAGAGTCTATGCAATAACTAAGCCTGCTTGCCCATTCTGCCCCGTGGCCTATGGGTCATTTTGAACAATGCAGCCTATGATGAAAACTAGGCATATATTATACCTTGGGTCCCCCGTCTTCTTGCGCAAATGAGGGCCACCGTGAGGTTTTAGTCAGTAAGAGTCTGACATAACCTACCTGTCTCCCCCGAGACAGGTGGGTATCCATGCAGGATTTCCTGACGATAAAAAAAAATAAAGGCATATACCTGACAAATTTACATATTCACACAATAAAGTGCTTATTACAATATATAATTACTCCTACATTATCAATGACAAGGAAGTAAGCATTAAATATAATTTATAAAACATAATCGCTGTATGACATAAGAAAAGAGTTAAACGCGCGCACCCAGTTTCGAAGGGCGACGAGTTTCAGATTTTTTATTGTAAACTGTTTTGAGTGTGTAAAATATTTGTGATATACATTATTTCAACACCCTGTGCTAAATAGTTATTGTTTTTTTAATCAATAAAGCGTAGGTCACCACGGTATAACCGATTTTCTGGATATTAGTTACGTGATTTGACCAATTTTATACAGCTTTTACTTCTTGTTTTGATCATTATTCTTTTTATTATTTATCTGTTTAAAAGGTAAGTTTTTTGTGTTTAATAAGTGAATTTTGTTTTACATTCTTCACTAATGAATTAATTAAATCAAAGTCAAAATATAGGAATTAATTGGAATCTACAAAAATGTTGATGCTATCATAAGCATTTTTGTAGATCTCAGTACTTTAATATAAATAAAAAATAGAATTCTATGTATCCATGTGCGTACAGGTGTAGCCTAAAGAATATATTTTTCTGAACCGTTATAACGTCGTTTATCTGTAGGTACAATATTACTCCACAAATATAACCACGTTTTACGTCACACCGTATATAAATGTTTATGACTCTTAGATTTCTTTAGAATTTTAAACGCAATTCCAGCCCTTAGACGAACTAGTGGTATAAAATGAATAAATTACTATTCATGCAGCATTTCATCACCCTATCATAGAATTAATTCAAAAAATGACACGATTTTCGTGATAACTTGTAAGTACAAGGGAAAACCACTAAATCCAGCGAAGGCCGCGGTTTGAACATTCGCTGACTATTAAATCTTAATTACCTACTATGCCTAGGTTAGCGTGATTAAAACATATTTGTTTAGATGTTTTTATAAAACCGTCGGTTGAAGTAATGATTAACGAATATGGAAAATTATTTATTTAAATACTTATACAATATTTTATCTTACGTAGAAGTACTCCTTGTAAGTTTTAAAGAAAATCTGTGTCAGTAGGACCCGCTCTTTTTTAACTAGAAGCTGAACTAGCTTCAGTCAGTTTCACCCGATTTTAATCTCACTTTTATAAAGTAGTATAATTCTATATAGATAGATATTTTTGTCAAATCCATGCAGTGACCAATAAACACACAAACAAGCTTTTCCACTTTATAATATTAATAAAAAATAGCCTATGTTCCGGAGGGATAAAATGTAGGAATGGTAAAATAATTTTTCTAAACGGCCCAGTAGTTTTGGAACCTATTCAATTCAAATAAACACACAAAATAAAAAACCGAATCTTCTCTCTTTATAATATTAGAGTAAACAAGGGAGAAATCTAGTCATCATCTAATTATTTGTATTGAATAATTAAATTGTCTCAAGATGATGTGTGACTTTATAAATAAATAAATATATTTAAAATAAACAAAAATTTCCAAATTTACAATTGGCAGGTATGATTATTATTTTAATGGGTATGTATATTAGCCAATCCAAGAATGTTATCAACATAAAATTTATTTCATTGCACCTTACAATCCCTTTGTATAAATTACATCAATAGCGTAACCTTTTGCACAAAGTATTTTATAAGGCCAAGTTAAATATAACTGGTATACTTACAACTTAGGACATACACTCAAGCGGTATACTACTTGAAATGCTTTTTAAAAAGTGCACTTGACAACATCGACTGATTTAATAAGGACTATAATTAAAAAAAACGAACAAGTATGGTAACCTCTTCACATTTTTTCTTTGTATATTTTTAGTATTTGTTGGTATGCGCCAACGGAATTGCATATTTTTAAATTTCTGCTTACTACCACGGTTTATAAGATACATACTGTTAATAGATAGATAGCGTAGACTTAATAATAAACCAGTTTTTACCTTTTGGATAACTATCATTCATCTATTTATACTATGATATAATATTACACTCGGATTGTATAATAGTAAACAAAACATAGGCTCTCAGTTAATTAAATATAATAATGCTTTCTCTTATTGTGAAGTGTGGGAAAACAGTTAAAATTATATAATATCCTAAAATATTTACGTATAATTCGTTAATTTTGATGGGTGTTTCTAAAGAGAATAGGAAAAGAATGGTTGATGGAAAAAGAAAAAAATGATTTATCGATTAGTAAATGATTCAAACAATGCAGGTCAATATCGTTCGCATTGATCGTAATATTTTTTTGTATATAAATTATATACGATACCAACCTGCGAACCCTTATGATAAATGGTACTAATTATCAATCAATGGCACTAATTGGCGACCCAATTGGTTAAGTGGATATAAGCAATGGTCTATTGCGTTGGAGGGTATGGGTTCGATCCCCAAAAGAAGAAAATTATTTTGTGATGTAAATTTCTACTGTCTGGGTGTTCATTTATCTATAGTATGTAAGTATTTACAAAAAAAAGATTAACCATAATACAATTTACCTAGTTTCAATAGTACAAGTTTTGCTTAGTTTAGGACTAGATGGCGTAGTGAAAAATGTCCCTGAATATTTATTTATTTGTCACGAATCGGATAGTTTTTTGATAATAGCTACATCATTCATTTATCATTCCACTTATTACGATAATTAATGGTATACGTATTAAGCGCATAAAATACTTATACAAGAATTGTACTTATAAATAACAGTATAGAAATAACACTGAAGCAGATTAACTGCGGAGATAGCAATAAATTGTACGCAAGTAATGAGTTATAGTGACATTAAAATACTACAGCGTTGGGTTATTTAAATAATAATGAATAAGTTCATTAACAGTATAACCGAAGTACTGACATTGAAAGTACAAAAAGTAAATAAATTAAAAATATACTTTAAAAACAAAATTTGACGACTGAAAATTAACTTTTGGGTATTAGTGATGAAGTGTTGTTAAATCTACAAAATCTAGGTGTCAATTTAGATAAAAGGCTTTGTCAACTAAAAATTAAAAACTTTATTTTTAAATTCGCAATGTTATCATTATATATGTATTCTTACATCTTTCGAAGAGAAGCTGTTATTATACTGGCTTAAACACAGTAAACATATCTTTACCATGTATCAGGGACCAGGGTTAAGAATATGGGTTAATTTCAATGATTGTGGTTGCAACAATTATTTTAGAGAAAGTTTATTTCCATAAAGAGAAGTATAAATCCGTGAAAATATAAAGTTAAGTGGAATTTTAACGAGAAGCTTCATTTGCCTTACGATACTATCTTAGTTCATTTTACAATTTTGGCACAAACTCATTTTCAAATTTCACTTTTAATTTTAAATCACCTTGCAGTTGATTACAGGAATGGAAAGCAAACACAACTTTATAAATGTCTGGGCACTTGAGAGAGCACGTCCAATTACAAGATGTATTTATTTGGTTTTTATTCCTTCTTCTACCATCTTCTACACGTTCTGAAATTATGACGTATCTAATGGTTCCCAGTAGACTTAGTATTCGATTGTTCATATGTATAAATTTTGGCATTATTCCTCAGTACGTATTTATTTCATTCATGTCATTTCAATCATAGTAACTTGTGATATATTAACTTGACATGATAATATATGCCTTCATAGTACAAGTTCAGTGGAGGTCACATATGAACCGGTCGGTGGGGAATGTTAGCGAAATTATTGACCGTGAATACTGGCACACCTATAAAAGGTCATGCGTGACGACCTGGAAGAAACCTGGATATGCATGTAATGACAGAATGAGGTGTCATCTATGATAATAAATATGTGTCACTTCTTTAAAGCCGAACTTCTTCTGGATCCACTGAAGTCCTTACAGAGTTTAACAATATACCTACTTAGTATTTTTATTTACCGTGATAAATTTTATGATATATTCACGGACCTCCATTCGTACATATATATTTTTTAAATAATTTTTCGTGTTCTAAATATTAATTTATTTTTTAATCATAATTAAAATTTTCTTTCTCTAAAATAAAGCTTGTTGGAACGTGTTTATCTCAGGAACTACTGGTCCGACTTAAAGAAATCTTTTTGTGTTAGATAGATCATTGATCGAGAAAGATTTTACGCTATATAAAGTTATGCTACGCAATCGAAGCCGTGTGGAACAACTAGTGTAAATATTTTTGTACAGTGATTCAACAACTAACCGTGTGTTTTAAGATACGTTATTGCATTTACTTTAATAAGAAATGGAATATTTAGCTATGCCCGAATTAACATGAACTCGTTTAGGTATTAAGTTCGATTTTGTCCTATTTATCTAACTGATATTAACTAATGCAATTTATCGAACTACGAAGGATATTTCTGCATCAGAATGCAGGCGGTGCGCTTTTTATAACTTGGCTTTCAAAGTCCGTTGGATCGAAACGGAGAGAGTTCAGACGCCAGGATAAATTTTGTCACATACGTACTTTCGTTAAGATGGTAAGCAAAGAATCTACAAAAACTGATCAGAGCCTAAAAATGAACTTAAATGGATAAATTAAAATTTTTAGCCTAGTCTAACAATTCCAGACCTCTACAAATGTAATCGAACGTACCTATGACTACTCTAACACCCGCATTCTAATACGTATCTCGAGCAATCCTCGACTTCACTCAACCTCTGTCAACGAAAATTTACATTCTGAGTCGGAAAAAACTACTAACTCACGTGCACTCACGTTAAGAAAATTTTGGAGAAGAAAATTTAACACCTACACCCGTCATTTCGATGTATTTATTAAAAAATTATATTTTAATGTTGTTAATTTTCGATTAAAATTTGTCATACGTCATATTTGTCGATACCTGAATGGAAGTAAAATAAAGATAACTTCTTAGAATACGGGTGCAAAAATGTATGACGTATATAAGTCTCATCGTCTGACAGTAAAATTACTGGCACTGTGTCGAAATGAGACATCATATTATACAGCCCCTGAACTCTTGAGTTGTTTCTTGACCCACATTTTGAATTGACATACGATTTATGAAGCGATCTTTATGCTAGCATTTTAGTTTAAAATTGGCGTTATTTGATTATTTAAATTAATTATATCTAAATCTATAGCTGAAGCATTTAGTTTGAACTGGGTGTCAGGAACTACTGATCCGATTTCAAAAATCCTTTTGTTTGATAGACCATCAAGAATACCATTATAGGCTACATAAAATTATGCTAAGTAAATAAGTAATGGGTAATATATTTTTATCCGACTTTCAAAAAGGAGTAGGTTCGCAATTCAACCGTATTTTTATGTAGATATGTTACCGCATATCTCCGCCATTTATATACCGATATCTGCATTCGAAATAGTAGAGTGCCAGTGTGATCCCATAGAAATTTGGTTCAAGTCTGATCATCCATATGGAAGATATTCCAAACTCCTCAAACTCCTAGAACCGACTTCCTCACACTTAAAAGTAAAAAAATAATTATTATTTTTTAAAATCTATCCAAAGTCGGTGCAAAATTGAAAATAAGTAAGAGACATTTCTTTTACTTACAAATAAAATATTTAAAACTGAGTCGCTATTAAATATATTAATCCTACTACTATTATAAAGGCGAAAGTTTGTAAGTATGGATGTATGGATGTTTGTTACTCTTTCACGCAAAAACTACTGCACCGATTATGATGAAACTTGGTATACATACAGGTAAGGGTTCAGAATAACATATAGGCTACTTTTAATCCCGGAGTTGCCACGGGATCAGATGTTACGCGGGAGAAACCGCGGGGCGCGGCTAGTTAAATAATATAGCCTCATTTACCATTAAATGCCCTCTTAATATTAATGTGTATGATGGTATTCGGTCACAGTTCCCTTATACAGTTAAAACTACACGTAACCAGATTATTGTACGAGTAAAGGCCGATCGTATTACTCACGAATTATGTAATTTTTGTAAACACTTGATTCTTGTTTCTTTATTGTAATCGAGTGACGCATACTGTCCTACTATCTATATCCTATTGCCTATCGCTACAATACTATTTATACCACTATATATTTACTCTACTATAGAATTGTTGGATGTTAAATAAATATATGAAGAAAAACCTTCTCAGATTTAAATACAAAATCTTTTACTTTTGAGAAAGTGTATAACGAAATTATATTAAATACGATGTCGAGATAGGACTGATAGAAAAGATAATTTTACTGTAGGTATTAAAAATCTTTATACCAACTTTTTCGTTTATTTAATTTTATCTTATAGTGAAATTCACATGTATTAAGTGGGTTTTCTACTCAACAAGTAATATGTGGGTATTCTATTCCAACGCATCAGTTTAAAGCCCTCAGAATATAATTAGTACTTAATGTATCTTAAGATGCATTTTATTCTAGTACTTGCGTTAGTGATTGTGTTCAATATATAATTACAAATACCAATATTTTATGAAATTAATGATACATTGAAAGACCTTTTTACGCATATGAAGTTACAGCTACTGACAGCCTTGAGGTGACTTTGAGCGTACGCAGTGATATTTTTAAGTAGGCTTCATATCAGTTGATGTTAACCTAGTTTTTTGTACATAAATAGAGCGATGAAGGTGATGGGAACAATTTGGGATTTAGCTCACGCGAAACCGAGATTACGACCTACAAAATTCTAGGTCCTAGAACCTAGATCATACAGACATCACGTAGCAGGTTATGGTCCGGTAAATTGACTAAAATGTGGTTATATTTGTATACAGTCCATATGAAACATTAATCAGGCCATTAATCAGTGGCCTTAGAACGTAACTCATAACATTTTTAGAGCAATTTAGGTTAGAAAAAAATTACTATTATCTTGTAGGCTAGATTGTAATTATACTAAGGTAGTATCTTTTTTAAGGACCCTTATTAATAAAAATAAAGCAATTGACATTGTGGAAGAGTTTTTCAGTATGTTATTTTTTAATTGACCCAACATAATTATTTAATTTTTGGCCTGTGCGTATACCACATAAATTGAAAACTCCTACAGCGCAATATTTTAAAAGGGCTTTAATATTGGTGACTTTTGATATTATCTAAAACTAAATTTCTCTATGAATATTTCATCTAAAACCTATAAAAAAAGAAAAATAATGGAAGGTATGAATGACTAATAGGCATATTATCGGCATTTAGTATGCAAATTACATGCCCAACGCAATTGCGTAACTGAAAGTGAAAACTGATGTTAAAGGTTTTATTTATTAGTGTTTTATGTATTTTTGACGAAATCTTTGAATAATTAAAGAAGACGCAAACACGTAACTATTATTCTTTGGAGAATTTTGAAATGCGATTTTTCAATGACACACTTATTTTTGGTGAGCTTGGCCTTTAGCATGTGATAATGGAAATAGAAAAAATATTAATGTCTACACGAATATTTCCTTTGCATTGTACAGGTAAGTTTCAAACGTTTGTCTTCATACAAAATGTGACGCTTACTTTGATGCAATACGGACTACGGTCTTCAGTCACGTCTGGAAAAGCCATTTTTTCAGAGCCTTATGTAGGAATGTGCGTAAATTGTATAATTTATACAGAAAATTTATAGACACATACTTTTAAAAAAATCAGAGTCAATTTATATACTCGATAAGAAACGAAACTTTATACGAGGGTGATATAGAACCTTGACAAAGCTCCCAAAAAAAAAGAAAAAACAAAGTAATGAAACCGATTTGATGAGATGGAATGAAATTTTATAGGCGTTTAAACCCAATAAAGTATCTTAAACGCCCATAGTTAAAATCAATATTTATCCAATAACGAATAGATTGACAAGCAATGCGTTTTCGATTGGTTTTTGAAAATTTTCTGAGATTAAGAACCAATCGATCTATAGGTCAACCTAACCATTATTTGAATTAAGATTAACATCGGGCGTTATTTTTTTTTTACAATATATCAGAACTATAATTCATATAATTAGTGCTCTACATTTTCTCTACATCATTTCGGATTTACTATACTAAACCGGTAGTAACTTAAAAAATGGCTATTCATAAGTACTTCGCAAAAAATATTTTCTATTCTATACTATCCTTAAAAAATTAATAAGTACCTATTAGCATGAATATAATTATCAGAAAGTCTTATATCACTTTCAGTCATCGAGTTACCGAAGAATTTCCCTAGCTATTCGATGACGTATTGGATTAAATCGGAATCCGTTCATTAATACGAAATCTTATCCTCCTTATACCTAGGTTATGGTTTCACTTACGTATAAGCGAAATGCCAAAGAGCCTATCGCCTTCCAAAACCTGTATACCATAATCAGAAAGATTCTTCAAATCTACTCGGTAGTTTTGAAGATTTGTGCGTTTAAACAAACAGACCTTTTCGCTTTATAATAGATAGATACGTTATGCTTAGATTGGCATTCAATACCCAATTTTGTATGGTATAGATTTTTTTAAGTATTTTTTTTAATATTACAAAATCCGATCGATCGCGAGTCGAACTCGCGCACCAAGGTTTCCATACCAGACCCCTTTAAAATATATCTATATATTGTTTATTTTTAGTATTTGTTGTTATAGCAACAAACAAGATTGAAAATTTCGGTTTTCTTGCTACTGTGGTTTATGAAATACAGCGAGATGACTGATATACAAACTTCGGAGGGTTAGCAATGGGGTCCAATTTTTACTTTTTTTATACGGAACCCTGAAAAGTTTTAAAAACCAATATATATTTATTTTATTTATTTAATTATTATTATATCACTTTCAATCATCAAGTTACCGAAGAGTTTCCCAAGCTATATGACGTATAGAAGCCAACCGGAACCCATTCATTAATACGCCTCACAGGGCAGCTTTCTACTCGCGAAAGTATAATATAAATATCATAAACAAATATTTTTGATTATAACAGATGTCCAATAGAAAGTTTATTAGTCATTTAGTGTAGAGTTATTTCCGCCAAGTTTCATTTTCGTAAATCTATCTATTTTTTATGCAAATTTTATAATGATTAATAACTAATTCAAGTAAAATTATGGAACTTCCCATTTTAGACACAGTTTCGATGAAAATCATATCGAATATGGTATATCGTATCAGACGAAGAGTGATTAGAAAAAATAGACATACAGACGTTCATAGCTACGTTATCATTATTATGTTCATAGTCGTTTCTGACTCCTTTTATAAAAAAGATCGTCGCTGACTTTAAAATTAATAAATAAAATGCTTATTAAAAGATTAACGCTTATTAATACATTCAGAAATCAATTTTTCACAATTGTAATTAATTATCATATTACTGTTTTAAGACTCAATGCTAATATAATACCTAAACTCCGAAATTGAAGGTCAGTATCAAATTATAAGCTGAATTATGAATGAAGAATGACATAAAATTTATGAAACAGTGAATAAATTTTGAATTATTTTTATTTGTACTTGAAGACTTTTCTTAAACTCTCGTTTCCAGAATTTTAAATCTTACGGTTAGAAACTACGGTTATAAATATAATACCTTCAATTTAAATATTTTAAACTAATTATAGAAATGAAATATTAAAAGAATTATTGATATAAAACGGCTCAAAAACATACTTTTGGTTCTTTACGGCATAAAATTAGTAATTAAATTTATCACATATCACATTATCCTTCTATGAAAACTTGTGTAACTTTTTCTTAATCAACGATGTTCCTATGAATAGTCACTCACAACAACGGACGTTGGTTACACAAATTCTTCATTCCTATCATTTATAGAGCAATTAATTAAAATGTACATAATTTAAACATTTAAATTAAATGCTGCACAGCCATACGGATTGCGCGACCTTACTCTCAAAACACCCATTTTACTGTGATACGATTAAAATTATTATTTTCGTTACCGAATTATTCGTGTTACATGTTTCGATAACAAGGAAAACTTCTTATGGTTGAGAACAAAACCAGATTTCAAACAGCTGTTTTCAAAACGAATCATTAAAAATAATAATTAATTTATGGTATTCGTAAAAGCTTCACTTGTCTTACCTAAAAACAACTTTTAATAAAAAAGTAATAATGGACAAGCTTAATATTACATATAAAATAAAATATATATATACTAATTAATGGATTTCTTACCTATAGTGGCAAACAGACAAATTAAAGCGCCTAATAAGCACCGTGTAAGCTTCATTTTAAATATCCAATTGCACCTTCACTTATAAACACAACTATTTCATTACGCTACTAACAGTATTTAATATTTAAAATTTGTTAACAATTCAACATTTTCATCACACACAAGAATATTCACAAAATGTTTTTTAATATTTTTACAATATAACCGAACTGTCAAAAATCCCGCCGAAAAATGGCGCGCGCGATTACTTTTTTTCCATCAGCAGTTCCGTTCGAAAGTCAAACGTCAACTGCATGCTTTTCTTAGCGGCCAGCACAACTCAGGTGCGCGAATCGTAAACGAACCTGTTACTCGACCGATTGAAAAGTAAATTAATCATAATAATAAGTTGAGTAAGTGAATGTTACTTACAATTGGGTAGGATAGTAAAGGTGCGTGATAACATTTCATCGATATTAAGTTAGATTGGAAACTAGCAATAGTAAATTAACATTGAACTCTGACGTGTGAATGTGTGGTAATATTTTAGTGCTGAAAATGGAACAAGTTGTTTTTAAACGTAACCAATTTATAAAGTTTAGCAAACTTAATAATTGTATTGGATTACCTACTTACAAAATACAAACATTATTACTAAAGCATAAACATAAATGAGACAGTACACTAGTCTCCACACTAGGATAGGAGAATTATTTAATGTTTAATGGCTTAAATATTTACTTACTTAATACATAATAATTATACTTTCTGGATATGTTTATGAAAGGAATGTCTGTAAATTTGTTTAGGTATGAATGAGAGAATGTTTACATGAGAGAGCTACGAAATTATTTGTAGAGTTTGCATTAACATTGGTTATAACGATTTGAGTTTTTGTTTTTCTTTCAACAGATTGAATTCTTAATAAGTCTTTTGAAAATTGGATAAGCTGTAAAACAATCCAATTTTTCATCCAATTTTTTTGCTTTCTATGCAAATTGTAATGCACTATTCGTGTAAGAAAGTCAACTTTCGTCCAAAGTAGTGTTTAATAAATTTATAAAAAACAGGCATTGCTTTTCATATAACAGCTGACATTCGCAATATTCCTTTGTCACAGTGAATAAGAGCTTAATAAAAGGCTTAAAACAATCAGGAACATGTTAAATTATTTTTTATTTGTTTAATTTTGTTAATATACTGTGCTTGACCAAAATCTCACACTGCGCGCTCCTCTACAAAATTCAGGTCCACGCGGGCGAAGCGAAAACCACTATGATATTGATGTGAGCATCCTTTTCCTAGTGAAAGTGAAAAAATTCTCAAAATCAGAAAATAAAAATTGTCAAGTTTATCAATTTAAAAATGAATACCTTCCTATTTAGGTACCTACCTACTGTTTCATTTGCCTTACATTTATTAATAATAATTATTGAGATATTGAGTTATTGAAATATTAAATTCAATGCTAGCTGAAACATAATTAAAAAATAAATTAAACAATTACAACGATTTTTTGAAAATTCCAATTAACCCTAAGCGAAACATTACTTAAATAATTAAATATCACTGTTAGTTTTTCATCTTCATAAGCGATGGATTCTAAAAATAAAATAAAAAATAGAATTAAAAAAATTAATAAGCGCCATCTTTTCATTTTATTGCGTACTACGAGAACACAAGTATATTCTAGTTAAATCAAGAGGTGGCGCTTTTCTACAAAAATAGCATAATTAGTTGAAAACAGATGTCGCCAACAATACTAAAACTAAATTTTATTTTTTCAAATTAGAATTTATTTATTTAAAAAAAAAACATTTTTTGTTTAAAAATTAATTCAAAGTTATTAAATATTTTCTAATACAAGTTTTGATTTATTGTTTGATATTTATGAACAGATAATTAAACCCACGTGTGACATTGACACAGATTACTGTCATCATAAAGTATAATATTTTAAATCTATTTTATTAATTTTAATATTATTCTTTAGCTTATATGAATTTGTACATTAAAATAATATATGCTACCTTTATTTAAAATTTTGTGTTTCGAAAATACCATCCACATAACCGGAATTAAGTTTTTATTGACGCCATTTTCTTTTTAATGACATTTGTTTGCCACTCGCCGTCCAAACGTCGTTGGCAGTGAACGGAACGAAGCGCTGTTGTATAGATCGCTAGCTGGCCGTCTGGCTGAAAATAGTGAACGAAGTATGAGTTTTCGAAATATGTTCGAATAAAAAAGTGAACAGTGAGTGACTGTCATCGAGCAAGATGGTTGATGACGTGAAAGATATTACGGAAAAAGCTGAAAGTAAAGGTATTGTGTGTTTTTAAAATCGATATGTGCCGTTTTAGTGTGAAATGTGATCAAAACCATCTAACCCTAAACCGCGTCGTGGCCCCACGTAGTGAATTCGTGCACAGCTTTCGAGAACGTCCGCAGTGGGTTGTGGCCGACGCAAGCCGATGTTTTGTTTTTCATCTGCATTTGGACGTCTTTTGACGTCGTGGTATGTTCTATAATTAGCGAAACGGCTGCCAGACGATGAGAAGTGCGCAGGAATGCGCCATGGACGTAGGGTACCGGACCCCTGAATATTTGGTTACCGAACGTATAATTTTACCGGATTCCTTGCATATTTACCGTTAAATTCGGTTTGTATATCGATTTCATGTGCATAATGTACTAGACATAAAATGTAAATTTTCCTGCCGAATGATGTCTTGAGTCATATGTTCCATTATCAAACGATAGTCTGACGTAATTAAATATTCGTGTGCTGTAAATTCGCGAAGGCACTTTATTTGCTTTCTAGATTATCTTATCAAATTCTCTATCATATATATGTACATGCAACTGCATGCATGTATACAGGTGAAGATAGATATTAATTTTATGCAAATAATTCACAAATATTTTCATATTCTTCAAGGTTTCTAGTAATTATGTTGGATATTATTAATTATTCACTATGAATTGAACACAGAAAACCAATGTTTTATATTTAAATATATGAGTGATGTGTGTTTGTGGAGCCTTATATTACTTATATCACATATTTGGAAAATTTACCTGTTTCAAGTCGACATATGTTACCAATTTAATTCTATATCCAAAAATCAATAACTCAAATCAAAAGCTATGCTATGTTAAAATTTTCCTATCTAGTTCGAAATACCAGATCGATTTAGGCTATACAGTATAAAGAGATAGTTTTGAATTCTAAAAATATCCATGTAGTCACAGAATTTTTTATCTAGATTATAGGCTAAGCAATTAAAGATAGTGACTTGAAGGACATGCATTTTAGTGCATCTGATAATTCACAAAATATCATTGTTTATCTTGTCACCGTTCTTTCTACATAATTCGAGATAGGTATTAGCCTATCTTAGTTTTACTGGAGTGTAGATTTTTGTACCCTAACACCCACATCTTCCTATCTCTATCTATTATATTGTTGAGTTGTTTATTGAAATGGTAATAACATCTTGGATAAGTTTTTCGTAAATGAAACAAAAATCAATTATAGTACCTTTGATCATAATCAAATATATCCTTTATTATTTTTAATATTGTAACTTTCATGCAAATGAACTATCAACATTATTTATTTATTTATTTAGCCTTATTTTTTTACAATCTTTCTTATTTTAAAGCTTAGTTATTTCATTTTGTTAGTAGGATTAGTTTTGTTTCTTAAAATCTATGTTAGTTGATTTGTTAGTATTGTAAGGGATCGCCTAAAGTGACATAGGCCTCCTCCATACTAGAACTATCAACATTAAGTTTGTAAAATTTCTGTAAAATATATCCTTAGAGATAATAATTGAAAATTAATTTGTTACAATTGAATATATTGCTGCGTTATCTGCATTATTGGTTATGAAAAGCAGATGGCTATTTCACTATTTAAATAACATGTTGAAATTCAGGTATTCATTTCATTTTGAGAGGGTTATAAATACATAAACTAGTGGTATTCTTTTAATGATCAAAAAAAGAAGGAATAGGTTTAGAGTAATGACTCGCATAACCACTCACTTTTAGTCAGTTTTAGTATGTAGGAAATAAACTTTCTTTTGGGTAGGGAAATTTTCACACATTAATCTGCTACAGTATCTATTGACTGTACTCTTAAATTTTACTTAGATGAATTTTCGTCGTCTGTGAAAAACCATGTAGTCCCAAAGCACAAATGGAAAATGTCTATGTTTATCAAAGAGATTCAGGACACTATCTTTGTAACAGTTTCATGCAACAATTGTATATATTCTTAAACTGTGATATTGATTGGTTGATTATGATAGTAAGGTATTATTAAAGGGGTTAATTAATCACTACATAGTATAAAACAAAGTCGCTTTTTCTGTCATGTGTCATGTTGTATGTCCCTATGAACGCTCAAATCTTTAAAACTACGCAACGGATTTTGATGCGGTTTTTTTTAATAGATAGAGTAACTCATGAGGAAGGTTTTTATGTATAATATCATCCATTAAACCCGTGCGAAGCCGGGGCGGGTCGCTAGTTATAAATAAATCAAACTAAACCATCTGTCACCTAAAGGTACCAGATTGGTCTTTAAATATTCATTCAAGGCACATCTAAATAGAATTATGTATAGAATTATAATAATTTATTATATGTACATAATTTGAAGGTTTGACACACCCATGCACAAATACCTTATTAGATCCATGAGTCAATGTGTGGGCTTACATATTAATTTAGCCGAGAAGCTCTCTAATTTATGGTAATATTATGTAAAACCAAATTATTGAAATAAAACATTTAGCATAATATTATCTTTGTTGTTCAAATAATAGAGGTTTTAAAATGTTGTGTTACTAAGGGCTTTAAACTTCATTTCAAATTGTTGATTTCTACTTACCAGTAGTGGTAGTGTGTGTTATTTCTCTGTTAGTAAGATTTTTCATATATTTGTGTCATTAACAAAAAGGCCCTTCTAAAGGGGCCAAAAAAAAATTTGACTTCAGACATGACTATATAAGGGATTTCAAGGATATTCATAACTAACAACTAAATAAGAAAGTAGTAGTTTTTATTTGTTTTAATAAGTATAATATTAAAGGCATTGAGTGTCACTGCCATGATCTTCCCAGTGGTATCATGAGATACTCAGTGACTGTTACTTGTAGAATGTTTGT
>LQNK01001544.1:495593-508509 GCA_001586405.1 Phoebis sennae | reverse complement strand
TCTTTTTGAAAAATATTCAATGTACAGAAATGGTTCGGTTACTCTTTTATTATATGTATAGATAATATTAAAGGCATTTAGTGTCACTGCCATGATCTTCCCAGTGGTATCATGAGATACTCAGTGACTGTTACTTGTAGAATGTTTGTGTAATTATAGTGTATGCCATATTGTGCAAATTAATTAGTCACTTGTACTTGTTTGGGCTGTTTATAAAGTGTTATTAATGGTACTAACTTTATCATTAACTAGCTGTGTCCCGCGGTTTCACCCGCATATATAGCTGGTTTCCAGGATTATAACTTATAAGTATACTATGTCATTCTCCTAGTCCTATGCCGATCCAGCAGATGTTGAGTTATGTTCTCCCAAGTATATCTCCCATTGCCATGGGATGAACACTATGTCTTTCTCGGGTTTCAAACAATCTTTGCACGTAATTTCCTCCGAATCGCTTCAGTGTTTTAGATGCGAAGAAGACACAGACAGAGTTCCTTTTGCATTTATAATATTAAGAAGTAAATAAAATAAAGAACAAGTAAAGATGTAGACATTTAAAACTACCTTCTAAAAGTGAGTCAAAGTAATAATTACTCAATAGAATAGAAATCTTATCCAAACACTCCACAATTTCTTCGTCAGAAAGTTATATTGACACTGTATGCATAATTTATAGGTATGACTAAACACTAACTGTTATTAAAGTGATTCGAAATTGCTCATTGCTCTGAACTAACAGCATTTATTTTATAACTGTTATAATAATCTATTAGGGACAAAGAATATTGTGGTGTTTTGATCAGAGAAACTTGATGTAAAATACAGAGGACAGCAAATATAATTCAAATATTAACATCTTTCTCAAGTTTAAGTAAATCTTGAATGTCATGCTGTGTCTGTCATTTATTGAAAGGAGACTGTGATTGAAGAATGTTTCATTGTCAATGCATTCATTGAGTAATTAAGACAAGTGTGTTTGTGATATCTACAAAATTGAAGTTTTCAAAAATTATCTATTTTTGTTGCCGCTATAAAAACAAATATTCAAGGTCTCTATACTGGAACCTTCGTGAGCAAGTCCGACTCGCACTTGACCAGTTTTTATTATACGAGTTAACAGTACAGGAAAATACACATTGATTTGCTGTCTTTCCAATATATTGTAGGCATCACGGCCAGCATTAAGTCTAAGTATAAAATGGAAGACAAGGGCGATGGGAATAAAGTCATTATTTATTGATGCACCTCGGACGAAGCCCACGTTCTTGAGATTTCTTGCTGGGCCTTATATAGCGGCGCGTTGACCTTTGTATCTTGCATCGATTGATGTGGAATATATTATCGAGATTTTGTAATAATTACATGTGTACGTTGGACATAAAATATGAAACTACTGAGTAACGATATATTTGCGTCGTTAAAAAATAAGTAAACTCGCGTATCGCGACCTTAATTGCAATTTAAACCAAAAAACTACTAGTATATAAAATAGATCTTTTTATATTTATTTTTATAAATTCCCATGCAGCGTTAAAAAGAGTACATTAAAATGATTAATAATAATTAATAACATACAAGATAATTATGTTATACGTAGACCCTTTCATGCTATATTGTTGCCCTTTCTATGACTCGGTGTTTAGAAATAAAATTAAGTAAACAAGTACGTGGAACTTCTGTATTTCATACGACATTATTTGCAACAATGTGGTCAATTGTAGTTACAGGAACTCTGACCCTGACACACCGTTTAAATTTAATGGCAACATTTTGATTTGGTTCCTCATCATGTTTCTTGCTGAGGAATTTAAAATCATCTTACTGCCTCGAAGTCTCAAAATATGCAGGTTTGCAGATCATATTCCCAATCTCAAATATTATATTGTTAACTAGCTGGGCCCGCAGTTCCAGCCGCGCAGTAGCGTATATAACCTTATAAACCATATTCATAAGTACTTTGTGAAAAGTTTACGTCATTAAAAATATTTTCTATTCTATTCTTATTTTAACCCAAAATTATTTACCCGCAAAATTACCGTTCCCGTGAGATTTCAGGAATCAATGCCATTCTCAAATTTTTTTTTTTCAAAAATTTTATTGTACAGTTTCAGACATAGTTACTTTCGAATTTATAATGTTAGTAGGAACATTAAACTTAATAAAAATTGCATACTATGCATTACGGTGCATAACCATGAAACCAACTCGAACGAAGGAAAGCCTCAGATCGGCCTTACTTCGTCTATTTCCATCTCGGGGTGACCTTGAACCGTTATCGAGATCGGGTTCTCCATTATCGATTCACTTTCGAGTTTCGAGTTATGGCATTCCTATAGTAATCATTATAGTAATTTTGGGCTAGTAATGCTGGTTTGCCTTTTTTGACCAAATTCATCAATTCAGTTTTAATATTTGGTGAATTATTCGGACTAAAATCTATATTGAAGAATGAAATGATGTAGGCATTTATGGACCGATTTGTTTCTTTTTTTGCATTCGAGAGAGTGTCCCATAGAAATTTGGTTCAAGTCTGATCATCCATAACTTTTATTTTTATTAAAATCTCTACAAAGTCGGTCTCGGTGCCTACACCTATTTTCAATTTAGCAAAATTTTGCATTGACTTTGTATAGACTTCAGCAAAAATAAAATAAAAGTTATAAATTCCTATTTTTTAGCGTGAGGAAGTCGGTTCTATTTTTTGGCAAAAAGTTATTATTTAATTCAAAATATATTGTATTCAAAACAAACTTTAACAATTCCAAAAATTGTGAGCGCCATGCCGGTATAGAAAATAGCGTATGAGTTATTACATAACTGAAAGTAAAGGTTAACAAAACAATAAATCACAAACGTACTGCTCGCTCCAGATGTAGTCACATTCCTACAGACAATATTTCGCGTGATACTTTTATTTGTAGTACCTACCTAGTCGTTTCTTGTAGATTTTGACTTTATTATTGTTGTTGTTACAAGCTATTTGTGTCTTACTGCAAAGGCCTCTATTTTTCCCTGCAGTTTCGATTGGGTATATAGCCCGTTCCCGTTATTTTCAGGAATTGGTCCAGCAGATCTCGAGTAATAAGTGTTGTAACAAACCCGTCTTTACAGATGTAAAAGTTTGGATGTTTGTGTGTCAATCACGCCGCCACCTTTAGGCGTTTTTTGGTAGAATTTCGTATACAGATAGGCTAACAGATAGACTAAGTGATAGGATACTTTTTATTAATATAGAGACCCCGAAAGTAAATGAGCGAAGTCGCAGGCAGAGGCTAGTTGCATCAATACAGGAGGTACATACATATAAGATGAAGTAGGTAGGTACATAATTTTAAATTATTTAGTCACTACAAGCAAGGCATTCTTAATCTAGATTTCTATAGAATGTCTAACAATGCAAATCTCGTTTGGCAATGGCCAATAATGAAACATTACTTTATGAAAATGACAGTTTCTTGCGAGCAAATGTGTCCTTGCCGTGGGTTCAATCAACCGGCCACCTGCTTCGCCATACCGAACTCTATCTGTGGTGGAAAGAGTCGGAATTTAATTAGCATATTGCGGTAGTTATGTAGGTGTCAATTAGGTGCCTCGGAAACTTGGTCGGATGGGGAAACGCTAGGCTCTGCATATTGATGTGAGCCCACGGACTATCTTGTGTGAAATGGCGTCAGAGTTTAAAATTAGATAAGATAGCAGTGCCCCGCGGTTTTACTCGCGGTTCCATTTTAAGTATCTACTTTTTTATTATGTATGTCTATAGTCTCCACTAATGTTATTAAAAGCAAAACTTTGCTTGTTTATTTTTTTTGTTTGTGCGTTTGGTTTAATAACGACAGGACCGATCTGCACGATATTTTGTACAGAGATTCTTTGAAACCTCAGGAGTTATAGCATAGGTTTTATCTCAAATCTTACGAGAACGGGATATATACGCGGGTGAAATCGCGGAGCTCAACTAGTAAAATAATAAAAATAGCTTAGATTTCAAATGGGATTTGTGAAGATTTATCATGTTAGAATAATTTTATAAAAAGACAGCTCATTCAAAAGTAACAAACGAATCCTATGTGTAATATTCCCTTCATAAAACTTATTCTAATAAATTTAATTACGTTCTGTTTGTTAGAAAATTGTCCCATAATATGTGAACAAATATGTTTTTAGTCTATTTCCACTCTTTATTATTTAAATTTATGCCGTTTATAACCAGTTTTGATTATGCATCTCACAATAAAAATGTGTTTAATTACGTTGAAATTTACTAATATCATATCTCAATAATGACTTTAATGCATCCACAATGATATTCATAATAATTTAAGCGATGCTAAAAATTCGAGAAATAATGTCTAAATATATACCTAAATAGATAAGTAATACCCGGTGATAATATTATTAATCTTTTATTCTATTCTTTTATTGGATATATTTATACGAGTCCCGCAAATATTTCTTAAATATTTCTCGAATATTGCAAATTGGACTAAAATGAAAATGGGATTTGAAATTGTCTATTTTATAGGATCTGGATACAGGATTATATGCAATTCTATTACTTCCAGTATTATTTCTAATACTAAATCATGATTACAACGCGATTTACAATGCATCTTTCAAAAGATCTTTTTTGGGTAATATAAAAAATTAACATATTAAACTAACATTTGTTTGCTAAAATATCATATTTTTTGCCAAAAATGCATGCAATGATAAGAAGTTCGATTTAATGGGATCACATCTTCATTCTTCCGACGCCCTCTGTCTGTTATGCCTCGAAGTCAGGACCTTGAGTCTGTTCTAACTAGATCCAATCATATCTTCAGTATAAAGTTAAAAACTAGGTCAGAAGATCTTATCTTTTTTATATACGTTTAAAGCAAATTAAAGAATTGTTAAGTAAATATTGTAGAGAAATAAATGTGTGGTTTTAACCGAATTAAAAAAAGGCGAGAACCTCCTCTTTCTTTTTCAAAAGAGTACTTTTAATCTATTCAAAGTCGGTGCAAAATTTTGTCCAAATTGAAAATAGGTAAAGACACTGTCTTTGTATAGACTTCAACACAAAAAGAATCAAAGTTATTTTTCGCTTTTTAGTGTGAGGAAGTTGTTTCTATATTTTGGCAAAAGTTATTATTTGTGGATCAAGTCATGACCGCCAGACCGACTTCACAAATTCTTCTATAAGCTAGGACTTTGTTTGTGAATAATAAATTGTATTTAGTTTATAATTAAAAAAAAACACAAGTTTTGGAGCTAAACAATTTATTATGCTTTTAAATACAACTTTACCCCTTCACGTATGATGCAACTATGAACATTCAACAATGCTGGTCCCCTTTGCCGAACTAAAAGTTATTTACTTTTCCCTTGCACTAAATTATAAACTTATAAACTTATTAATAAATATTTTTCAAACGTTAACTGCATTAGTGAAATACATAAACACTTTGAACTTTTCCTATTTCTTTCTTTATCATTTTACTAGCGACTCGCCCCGACTTCGCACGGGTGCAATGCTGATATTAAATACACAGAAACGAGCGTGAATGTTGAGTATAAAAAATAGAACATCATTTTGATAAATCTCATAGGGTTCAGCCTGTGTTTGAAATGTAAGCGGAAAAAAATGATAACGACATCACATCAGAAACATCAAAAATAACAGTATTTCTCCACAACTTAATGGATCTTTTCATATAAACTTTCTTCTTGAATCAATCTATTTATTAGAAAAAACGCATTAAAATCCGTTGCGTAGTTTTAAAGATTTAAGCATACATAGGGACAGAGAAAACGACTTTGTTTTATACTATGTAGTGATTATAGTAACACTTTAGTTTTTCTGGAAAAACTTGGCAAGGTTTTATATAGATTAGTCATTGTGATAATTCTGCTTTCATACGTAGAATGATACATTATTAATTTATTGTTTCGATAGCTGTTTTATTAATTTATCTGTTAAAGCATATCGCCTGTTATTGCAATATCATGGGATAAGCTATCTTGACGGGCCTGCGTCTTATTTAGATATCGATAAATGTTTTCTAGATTGGTCTTGTTTTTAAAAACATTGTACGTTAGTTCGCTGTAAATATTTATATCAACAGATGAAAATCTATATTATGTTTGAGGTTTGTTAATTTGTCGGTAGGGAATTTAAAGTCATAACAATTGATTTTCAATTGCTTTAGTGTTAATAAAATCCCGTATTCATAAGACTAAGATAAACGATAAACATATTATTAAGATGTAAGAAGAATAGCCAGTTTATATCGCGTTTTTTATCTACACTAATATTATAAAGAGGAAAACTTTGTTTGATTGTTTGGTTGGTTGTAATGAATAGGTTCAAAAACTACTGGAACGGTTTTAAAAATTCTTTTACCATTCAAAAGCTACATTATCCACAAGTAGGTAACATAGATTATATTTTATAGGCTATATATAGATATAACTTTATGCTACGGGAGCGAAGCCGCACGGATCAGCTAGTAATAGATATAGGAAAGAAGCATGTTAGTATCCTCCAACAGGATTCTTTAATGTTAAGTGACAATCGACGTTCTAATAATGCTTTCAACTTCAGAAGGAAGGGAAAAAAGCAATGAGCGAAATGTTTTTAGAGCAAAGTCGTAAGTTAGTCATACAGTAATACGAGTTATAATAAATTGCATTTCTTGCCCATAATTTAATTATTACACTACTTCCTATTCACGCCCGTTACGCCTAACAGTAAAAAGCACGTTTATGTACTTAATAAATTATAATATATAGGGTATATTACCTTGTTAAATTGTGTATAAACGATTTAACAGGGCTTAGTAAGAACAGCTGTTTGCTTGAATTTAAAAACGGTCTCTTTTGCAAACTTTGTTTTTAAAACTCGTTTTTTCCAGTCATCAAAGGAATTATACAAATTGGTAGAGTCGTTTTCAAATGATGATTTTATAATATGTTATGAACTAATGTTTTACATTAGATTACGATTCAAAATAAATTATTAAATAATAAGGAGTGCTCTGAAAAATTTGTAGCCCACTGAAAGTTTAGCCATTTTGATCAAGTGCTCTTGCTGGGTTCACTGACTTTCTCCGAGACAGTCATCTTGCGATAAGTCGTGGACAAATTGTTTAATAATTTGGTTAAATAAAATATATCATCCCTATAGAGTGGTGAACGTGCGTATAACAGATTGTAGCCCACTGAAAGTTTAGCCATGTTGACCAAGTGTTCTTGCTGGGTTTACTAACTTCCTCCGAGAGAGTATTCTTGCGATAAGTCGTGGACAAATTCTTTAATATTTTGGATATAGATATATCATCCTTATAGAGTGGTGAACGTGCGTATAACAGATTGTAGCCGACTGGAAGTCTAGCCATTTCGACCAGGTGCACTTTTTGCGGGGTTCACTGACTTCCTCCGAGATAGTCATTTTGAGTTTTAGCTCAAAATAAAGATTAAAAAAAGGAGACAGTCATCTTGCTATAAGTCTTGGATAAATGCTTTAATACTTTGGTTAAATAAAATATATCATCCCTATAGAGTAGTTGGAGAAAACGTGCGTATAACAGATTGTAGCCGACTGGAAGTCTAGCCATTTCGACCAGGTGCACTTTTTGCGGGGTTCACTGACTGCCTCAGATCGCCAGTCATCTTGATAAGTCGTGGAAATGTTTCGCATTCTTTGGTTTTATGTACGGGGTAAAATTATTTTAATTTCGCTTAAACATTGTTGACTAAAATAATATTAATGTTGGTAGACTGTTTCATTTTAATATTAAATTAAGATGAAACTAAAAAAAAATATTATCGAAAAACTACCTACTATTTTAATAAATAATTAAATGATTCTATAAGGCAGTTTTGATCCTTTATAAAAAAAACAAACTAATTACATTCGGTATAGGCACCTACCTAAAAATTCGTCGTCATAGTTTATTGAACTTTAAATGAGTATGCTAAAATATTTTTTCATTGTTTATTTTAAGGTTAAAGTAACAGAAACTTCAGCACACATTGCTATTATTTTTAGGCAGAGTTAATACGTAGAAACGCGTCATATACAGGTCACACGATGTCAACAGAAGTTATTTAAATGTTTAGCCTCTACACTTTAACCTTTGTAGACAAATGTGTATTTAATTTAATTTAAGCCGATCTATTTTGTTGCACTCAGGTTGAATTCACGATTAAAGCATTATTTTATATATGTTATGCATAGATTAGTCTTTCTTTTTTATTAGCATTAAAATCATTTATCGAATTAGGACATCCTGTAATGATAAATGATATAATATGTGATAAATAAATAAATAAATAAATATATAAAATTTGACCATAAAAGAACATTATTTTGAGTCAGAAATTCTGCAATTAAAAACGCGTAGGCAAGCGGGTTTACTTGATGTCAATATCAGAAGTCATTCAGGTTTTCTGGACTCCTCATTTGCTTTGAGTGTTTGACCTGTATCTTCTATGTAGCCCAATCAATGAATTATCGTTTCTGAAAGAGAATAATTCAACCTATTTTACTTTAAATTGATACACTTTTGACAAAAAAAGTACTTAGTTAACAACTGCAGTTGCCTTCAAAACCTAAAAACTTATGCTTTCAATTTTACGTTCCATAGCAAAGTAAACAAGCATAGGCTTTATTCAGACATCTAGAGCTAGATCCTACGGCGTTCGGCACCCTTACTTGCTCTGACCTATATCCTCAATGGAGCCCGCTAAATCTGTAATGAGACTTCAACTAGGGTCTAATAACGCGAACATTTGTGCCGAGGTAATGAAAATGTGGATGGAAGTAATTTTTCATTGTTTTCACCTGAAAATGAAAACAAAGAAAATTAGAAAGAAGGAAAGAAAGAAAGAAAGAAAGAAAAGTTTATTCCAAACTTACATAACACACACGATTACTTTGAATAACAAAAGATAAATTAATTCTTCAATTATTATTATTATTTTTTTAGTAATAATTACCTAATTAAAAATTTATGTTTGAAGTTCCTTATCAAGCATACTAGCCGTGTCTCGCAGTTTTACCCGCGTAACTTCTGATTCCGTGGGAACTCGGGGATTAAAAATAGCCTTCATGTTACTCTGAACTCTCACCTATATGTATACCGAGTTTCATCATAGTCGGTTCTGTAGTTTTTGTGTGAAAGAGTAACAAACATACATACATTCATCCTCACAAACTTTCGCATTTATAATATTAGCAGGATTGTGGTACTTATTTTTTGAATCGTTATTTTCAGTAAATTTAGGTAAAATGTTGCGATCTTTTCAATTTTCTTTTGGCATTTTGTTACTAAATTTCAAGTATTGAGGTTATGTCAAAGTACATTTAATACCAATTTAAACTTTTTACAACATACCTATTATCTTGCTAGGATTAGCACACGAAATACCTCGTCTATGACATATTGTTTGTTTACCGTAGTCAATAGAAGTATTGATTCGTTGAGTGAATAGCAAGACATTCCGATGTTCATTGTGTTGATTGAAGATTGTATAGCTTATGATTTATAATGTTTTATGATTATCATTATTTGGGTGTACAATTAGAGACGAGATATGAGTAGTTATTAATTGTAAAAATACGACTTGGAAAATATTTTTTTTAGTATAAAACTAGGCAATTTTCTTCTCTTATATTAGATAAAGAGTCTCCTTGATAAAGTGCACTTATAATTAATGGGGATAAATAAATGAAAACTTTGCACCTTATCTAACCACTAGCTGTGCCCCAGAGGAATATCGGAATGATATGCCTATAGCCTTCCTCGATAAATGGGCTATCTAACACTAAAAAAATTTTCGAATCGGACCAGTAGTTCCTGAGATTGGCGCGTTCAAACAAACAAACTTCAGCTTTATAATATTAGTATAGATATAGAATAAGGCATCGACATCGATACGATTTTTTAATCTACGCAGCATGTTAGTACTGCATCTCATGTGATATTGCTAATATGTCATAAGTATTCATTAGAACTTTGTAAAAAGTTTACATGAATAAAAATATATTCTATTCTATTCTATTCTATTTAACTATAGAAAACTCAAATCCATATTTGGAAACACCTATTCTCTGTCCTATGCGTGCGTAGGTGATCAATACACGTAAACATTATTCATGACTGCTGTAAACGCGGATGTTTTCAAAGAAAATATCAATATGTTAATTTCGATAGTGGGAGTGGTCTCTAGAATTGGGTCACGTTCGAAGTGCACCAAGGTTAGCTACAATATACATGTTAATGTATATTTACATGTGTTCAATTTATAAAAAAAATGGTGTACATACTATATTTTGATACGGTTTCAGTTTAAGAGAGTGATTCAAGAGGAAGGTTTACATTAAATCATATTATTATAAAACTTCCTTAAATCATTATTTTAGGTACATGTTGTGAAAGTCCTGTAAACAAATGAAACGCTAGCTATGAAACTCTTTATATATGTGTGAAGCCGGACGATTCACTAGTTATTTTTTGAATCTTGTTTAATTGTGGGACGTTTATGGGACTGAGTTCTAACTAATTATAGTTAGAACTCAGTCCCATAAACGTAATCTAATAAATCAAAACTTACGCAGGTGAAACCGCCGGGCACAGTTTGTATATAATATAACTTTAATAAACTAAACACTAAACCAACTTCCCATAAATTAGCTCTAATCAGGATCAAACACGCTCTGCAATTGAACTCGAACCGAGGATCGCTAGATTATTTTAAGAATTACTTAATATTGTAGTAAACTCGCACCTGAAAAGTTACTAACTAATAGAATAGGAAGAGTAGTAACTCTCCCTATTCCCTTCCATAAGACTATTCCTTCTACATACTCTCCTCTTCTTTTAAGTTGCCTGACATGACCTGGTGACCGATTAGCCTTTATACCTCTCAAAGATTAATAAACAGTCCGTAATTTTATTAATTTGTATGAAATTAAATGGATGTTGTTTATGGGCGTAGTTAACTTGACGCCAGACACGTCTGCGCAATTTAACAATGTTGGCGTATCACGCATGGAGTCGTTATTAGTTTAGTTTATAAATTATCATAATGTGGCGTCACGTGACGTCACAATTCCTGAATTGCGATATTGAAATATCTTTGCCGCTAAGCGTATACAACTTCCAAACATCAATCCTCGGGGCCTAACGCGGCCAGTCCTATAGTTCGGACTGGTCGAGGATCCTCCCTTTTCATTGTAGGAATATACCATCCTCCACAATAATGTAGTGAAACATGTACTAGGTCTGATTGTTAATACAGATTGTTAATATAGATAATAAATACCTATAGAGTAAAATCATGAAATTTTCAAACATCTATACCTACTAATATTATAAAGTGTAAGAATAAGAATAAAAATTTGTTTATTTGTATTGAATAGGCTCCGAAAGTACAGGACCAATTTGGATGAAGTTTTGTACAGAGATTCTCTGAAACTCCAGGATTGACATACGTTAGTTTTTATCTCGAGTATTCTACGGGTGAAGATTCTATATACGCGGGTGAAATAAGTAGGTACATTCTCATTCGAAATTGCGTTTATTTGCAAAAAAATAAACTAATTAACGTCATCAATTAATAATTGTTCAATAGTATGTCGTCAATCCATCATTATTTTTTTCCAAATACGTCTTATATCAAAAAGGTATATAAGCTTTCCTAACGCGTTGAAGCCAAACAATTTTGCTCCTTATTGACTTATCAAATAGGGATCATCTTAATACGTACAGTACGAAATGACTACCTTTAACGTGTAGGAGGGATATAGGTCACAAGATCGTTAAGGGCCAAAATACGATGGGCCGATCTGAGATAGTTTAATTGAATGCCACTTGAGCACGCGATGAAAACTACTAGAAAGTCGATAAAGTAGCAACTGTGTGCATTTCGTCTGTTACAACATGGTAATAAACGGTAATCTATCTATTCAATCTATATAGTATGAGAGCTGGTACCAATTTTTTAGTAGATATTTGAGGCAAGCTGAAAACTTGCCTCCTCCCCTATTATACCCCGACATGAACCTGCAGATCGGCTGGTGTGTACCAGAGCAAAAATGTTTTGAATATGCATAAATATAAAAATGTATTTGAGCCTTGAGGTTACTTTTCATTTTAGTCAGGTCTGCAGTTCCATGTTGGGCTATAATAGGAGAGGTATGAGACAAGTTTTCAGCTCGCCTCAAATACCTACCCAAAATTTGGTACCACCTCTCAGAATAATAGATGATTCTGGAAACGGGAGCATTTTATAGATCTCTGATTGGTCAGTTATAACACATTCGTGTACGATTCTTTTCTTATTATCTATAATACTTGTGTTTATTTGTGACTGAAGGTCATGCACCTTAATAAGTTATCTATCTTACGATTAAAACTGTGAATCATTTCCATTTTAGTACACATATACTTGCGAAAAGTGTCAATTGATTAAATATAATAATATAGCTTGGAATGACTGACTTTTCAGTCGTGGTATATTTAAAAGTTGTTTGGGATATTCGATATTAAAATGTATATATATTTAATTGAATGATTCTTGACCCCTGTTTACACGACCAACATATATACATACTGACGACTGTCTGAAGGATACGGTTGTAAATACTCCTAGAATTAGCTTTAATAGTTTCAATGAGGGCTAGAGCTGGACTAGTTCTAGATTGGATCATTGTAATTCGCGTAAGAAAAACATACATATAGGAATGAGGAAGGATGAATAAACAAAATATGATGTATAAAATGAGCGTATTGATATTATCACTCTAAAAGATATGATATAAAAAGATATTACTTGAAATAAAAACAGTCCAAAACTGTTTTTAACCGACTTACAAAAAAAGGAGGAGGTTATCAATTCGACCGTATTTTTTTTTTTTTTTTTTTTT
>LQNK01001544.1:477671-495581 GCA_001586405.1 Phoebis sennae | reverse complement strand
TCAATTTAACAAGATTTTGCACCGACTTTGTATAGATTTCAACAAAAATGAAATAAAAGTTATTTTCTACTTTTTAGAGCGAGGAAGTCGGTTCTATTTTTTGGCAAAAATTTTTATTAGGGTTCCGTATCTAAAAGGTAAAAAAATAAAGGGGACCCTGTTACTCAGCCTCCTCTGTCCGTGAGGCTGCGGAACCGATCGTGCGCAAGTCCGACTCGAACTTGTCGGTTTTTAAAAATCTATAAACGTTAAAACGTAAAATTTGCAACAAAGATAACAATCTCGATCAAGATTAAACGATAAGATCTGTATACACGTTAATTTAATGCCATTTATTGCAATAGTTATCCACCACGAGTGCACCGGTAAAAAATACCATATTCGAGTTGAAAATATCAAAAGTCGCAACTATAAATTCATTTAATAAAATTCAATTTATAATCGACTTTATTACCACTTTCTCCACCCAATGCGGCGCGATTCGTAACGAGTAATAAAAATTATTTTTAAAATGGACCGTTACGCTGCTAGAATGGAGGAAAGTAAAATGAGTCGAGAAACTTGGAACGAATGTATATTTTTATCTTTAGTTATGATGAGTTATGTTTGAGTTCAGGATTAAGTTATAAATGTGTGTGTTGATTGGCGTTAATGATTTTTTTTTATATAATAATTTAAAAGCATTTGCCAAGGACTTTGTATAGATATACTGCTTATAAAGGAATCTAATAAAATTAGAAATATTCCTTTGTAAAAAAATCCTAACATAACAAAATGTCATTTATATTATTTAAGAGGAATTATAATGTTCATTGGTCCTCTTAAAAATTGTTAGAATGGATAAATTGGATGGATTGGTTAGAATAGATCTGAATCCGGTCAACTACTACACTAATTTAAAATTTTTTGTAAGATAAAACTTTGAATAGCTCATAAATCTGATACCATTATCCTATATGTTACAATCGCATCCAGATTCCCAGTGGGACATAAATCTCATATCATCCGATAATACTTCCATTCGAATACTTTTGTCATATAAATTTGAAATGCTTCCAGAATATTGCCCTCACAAGAGTTTGGAAATCATTTTATATAAATCGTACATAGTAAAGATTCTAGATCAATACATCACTTTTTTAAATAACAATGTTCCAATGAACCAAGGAACATCGTCAGTTTCCTAACGCACATAATATTTTATTTAGGATCATAAATCTAAAACATAAGGTCTACTGCTTTGTTCTGAAAATCGAAGTTTACCCATACGTTGACATTTCCTCTACTCGCTTGAGTACTTTTGTGGTTTCAAACGTTTTGTACGTCTCTCGAGACGTTACACCGAACGCATATAGGCACTTATGTAACAATGCCTTGTATGATTTCTTATAACTTGTGTACTAGTCGCATTCTAACTCGTTTCTATGTTTATTGCGTTCAATTGATTGTTTGTAAATAGACGAGGTAGATTAGTCGAGTTCATCTGTTTACGTATTATTACTTTATTTTTAAATATGAAGTCAACAATATCCATAAAATGGCAATTCAACCACATTTAGGTCTCAAAATGTAATATCATGGTCATAATTGAGTATATTTAACTCGCTACATAAGCATTATAAAACAATAAATTACGTATATTATTGATTTTTTTTTATTTCTATGCTTCATCATATGATGGCGCATTACTGTCAACGAGATAGCAAAAGGCAACGTAGGGGGCCGAGTTTGGTTTACACGTATTTGTTTCGTTCGTACCTTTTATACTATAATTAAATATTTTTTTCTACGCAGTCTATTTCATGTCATGAACTGATTGTTCTTTTGTTCTAAACTTAAATCATTGACTATTAAGATGCTAATTATGTGTTCCTCACCTCACCAGAGGCCCTAGACCGAGCGAGACTGGCGCGGGAGCGTCGCGAGGCGGAACAAAGAAAGCGGCTAGACGAGCTGCGAGCGCACGCCGCCGCCGCGCAGGCGCAGCGCGAGAAGAGAGACGAGGACAGACGGAAGAGACAGGCAGAACAGCGAGCGAGGGACGACGACAGGCGACAACAGGTGAGATAGATGATATTAGTGTAATGGAGCAAAGAGAGACGGCAGTTAAGCGTATAGCGGGAGAACTGAGAACAGACGGATGAACCATCGTGGGAAGGGTGAGATAGATGTAAATGTTATCGTTGTGGTAAAGAATGAGACGGATGCATTGAGGATGCGGTGCGAGAAGAGTGATAAAGACAGACGTAAGAAAGAGGCAGAACGTGAACGTGTTGTGAACGGTATGTTGACGGGAAGAGGGTGAGAACACAGAAGAAAGAGACAGGAGGAATATTGCGTGGGGAACGAGGACAGCAGGTGAGCTAGATTTTAAACCAGATAAAGTAATAGATAAGTAAGAGGCTAAACCAACAGAAACCGAAGAGACAAGCGTCAAGGCAGTTGACGAGATTAACTTAGAAGAATATTAGCATAAGGGTAAAGAAGGTAATTGAACATGAACATACAATAAATAGAAAAGAGAAGACACGTGCGTGAGACGGAAAGTGGTAACAACATAATGGAGAAAAGGAAGCCATGGGCGATATATAGGCAGGGACAACAAGAACACAATACTAAATCATTAAATTTTGAAACAAGATAAATCTTAATTACACATTTTTACTCACTTTCAAATTCAGATTTGACCATCAAGATAGTATCGTATTATAAAACAATGTAAAAATGTATTACTTTCACCATGCAACTTCAATTTTAAAGTGAAGGACGTCTTATAATATACTCAGATACATATTGAACAAGCTCGTTCAAGTCTGTGACAAAGTCGAGATGCTGTATTAATGTGCATTGTGCCGAGAATTACAATATCACCCGCCTTTGCGTACGGTAAAGTGCAACTTTCTCTACTCTAGTTATAATATAGCGTTTACGTACGATAGTGAAAATTAGAAAATTGGAAAGTGAAGCTATTAAATGTGATAGAATCATGAGTCGCTTGTTATAAAATGATAATAGTGAAGACTGGTGAAGATGGATTTGAAGGTTACATTTATTACTGAAATATTTAATGAAAATGCTTAATTAAATAATGCAATATACCATCTATTCCTAAGTAAAACTGAAAAAATAGTAGGTCCAGAAATTGACAAAAACGATAATTTCTATCCATTCTTAAGATGCGATTTCTACATTTCGTATTTTGGAATGGGCAGACGAAGACATATCACGCATCAACGGCTACCATGTTTTTATTGCGTCAAAAACGTCTCAAATGTACAGAATTTCAGACATTAAAAAGTCAAAATTTCTAGTAACCATTGCACTACGTAACGTTTAATTTTTTAATTGAGGTCATTATCCTAAACGTTTCACGGCCGTTTTCAATATTCTATCTATCCCTTGTATTGTTTACTAAAGTCAGACAAATCTATCTATTTCCATTTAGTTAGATTTCAATATCCTAACGACGGATACATTTGCTATGACTTTTGTATATCTCTTGTCATATAATCTGACATAACAAACTATTCATAATCATTGATAAATTATTGAAAATGGCCGTATCAATTCAAAGGAAATGTATGTCTAGCTCATATATTAGCCATAAATGCTATAATAACTTCTACTTAAATATTCCAAAAATGACACGCCTCATTGGCTTAATCAAGACGATGCCTAGTAAACGGAAGCGCATATGTAAATTACATTTTTCAATTTGCGATACCAATGACAATTAGTATTATCTTCCAGTTTAATGAGAACTGGTTTTGATGTTGGTTTTTATTCGCGAGCTTAAAACTATTTAATGAATTTATAACGTAAAAACGTAATAAATTCTATCTATCTATGCTAACGTAAGAGATGGTATATGGTATGACATGGATATTTTACATTGATTAAAATGGATTGTTTGGGTCTGCGTTTCTCATTTAAATCGACACTTTATAAGTCCTTTACTAGATCAAACGCCGTCTCGTTTTAGTAGTTAATTACTAACCACTTGCAACTAACATATATTAAATTGAATCCTTGTATTGTGAAAATGTCCAAGCATTGACTTTATATACATAGCTTATGCCAAAAGAAAAATCTTTTAACGTATGCACAATATCAAGATGTTATATGGTATATGACGCTTGAAAATCATTTCTAGAACGCTCTTGATTGTATCATTAATAACGAATCACTAGACAAAAGAAATATATTATATCTATCATAGTAAATCTCTAATTACAAAGTATTATTAGAAATGAAGGAATTTCACAATTATGTAATGCATTTCCGTAGTAATGGAGTCGAATATGACTGCAGCGGGATCAGAGGTGAATAGAATGGAATTCTGCAGATCGCCGATAACGGAGATAATTTATTAGTTGCGCAGTACTGCCACAGTATAGGTGATACAGTAGATCGAGTGTACGGGAGCGTCAGGTGAGATGGTAGCGCGGTTCGTTCGCTGTGTGTACAGTAATGAGCATCTTTTTAAACCTCTGAGTGACCCTTAATTTTAGTAGATTAAAGAATGCAGACCAATTTATGCACGTTAAATTTATGAAATCGTTGGTAAAAATGGGTCAACAAACAATGGCACAGAAAAATAATTTACTTAATAATATAAGTGTAAAGGATAAAAGAGATTAATATCGTCCCATGCCTACTACGAAGATTGGACTTACAGTTACATTTTCATGTATTTCAATGATGTTATAACACCAGTTTTGATAGTATATTTTGATTCTGAAACCAATTAATAATGAAGGTCTGGAATTGGCCTACCGTCTCTCAAATAAACTGTGGCACTGCAGTGCACACAGTGATATAAACTACAGTTCACATTGACAAAAACGAAGTCCGAATTGGCTCGAATGAAATTTTTACCGTTAGCTATTTGGTTACTTGTTTTGGCCCAAATTTACGTGGAGTGCACAAAAAGTGCTTTCAAATTGCACTTCGGTAAATGTATAATTACTGTAAGGTTACTCACTACGTTACCGAACGGTATCTGTAGATCACACTCCATATATATAACTAGGTCCTTTGTACGATTCTATCCACGTTAATGACGAACTATCGATGTAGTTCAATAAACCTTATAAATACATCTACATATCTACTAATAATATTCTATACTATCTTTACTAATAACATAAAGCTAAAGTTTGTTTGAACGCGCTAATCAGAAGAATTATTGGTGTGTTTTGAAAAAATATTGTTGTATTATATTTACATTAATTAACTTAAATTTATGTAAAATTAAATCTTAAGGGCCTGTTAGTTGTGAGAATAATACACGCAAAGAAGAAGATATGTGATTAAGAAGTATTATTTGGAAGGAAAAATGAAAAATAGTTACATAAACAGAAAATAATTATGCCAAAATACTAGGACTCGATAACATTGTGTGAAATGTCCAATATTAATTTATTCAAAACATTCATCAGTTTTCCTGCTTTGCCTATCTTATATGCAGACAATCAACAAATTAATTGCCTATGAAACTAGCACGGCATACTAGATTTTAATACCTCGTCTGAAGTCATATAATCTTAAGCCTAAGTCCATTAATTAAATACGATTATAATAAAATGAAACGCTTCCGAGTGTCGCGTATTGTACTAAAATTGAATAGGTTATCTTTAATAAGATAAACGTTTATTTAAATATGAAATACAGCATAAAACGTAATAAGCAATAAAAATAATATAAACTGTAGAGCAAGCTTTCAATGAATGAACGAATACTTAAACGTATGTTAAATTAAAACTTAACTAAGATATGATAACATTACAAGAGGCTGTTTTATCGCTTAGAGCAGTTTCTGCCAGACAACCATAAAGAGAGAATAAACTGCACAGAAAGATGAGTGATGTATTTTATTAGGGCCTAGAGATGTGCCTGATATAAACGTCTGCATTACATATAATCTGGGGGCACGGCAATGCCCCGCTAAGTCGAGCGCAAAGCAATCCTCTTTTATTTGGTTAGGGTTACAAAAAACTTACAAACTAATGATAAATTAATGCTGAATTTGCAAGGTTTTGCTGAAGTCTAATTTCCCGTTAAAGCAATGCAAAACAAATCAATTATGTTCCAGCTACTAAAATTAACTGTTATTCGGCTGAACCATTTTATAAATATCTAAAACATGTTTAACATAACCAATATTACCTATATCACATGGTAGATGTAAGGTTAAGGTATGTAAAGAAATAAAAAAAGTGTCTAAGAAAAGTGTGTTAATTTAAGAAGGCCAGACTTAGCGTAAAAGATAAAAAATCGAGCAGTGTACTTAAGTACACATTCAGGATTGGAAGTATATTGTATTTCAAAGCACCTTTTTACGCCTTCCTTCTCAAGAACGGCATTGCGAGATAAAATGTAAAAAAATCCAATTCGAAAGCTTATATTACCGTCAATTAAATCTTCCTCTACCGCAACAACCCTTGACTTACTTGACGGCGAGTTTGTGACGTAAACGGGGGAATTCTCGTTTTGTGTCAACTGTTGCGTCACTAATGACTTTGAGACCTCAAGGACAAGCTCTTGGACGGTGTCATTTTGAACGTGGCTCTTCATTTGAACATATTTGCGAGGGAAATGTGTTTTCATATAAAACACTAGCTGATCCGCGCAGCTTCGCTCCCGTAGCATATTATATATAGCTATATAGCCTAAAAAAAATATAGCCTATGTTACGCGTGGATAATGTAGCTTTCGATTGATGAATTTTTAAAATCGGTCCAGTAGTTTTTGAGCGTATTCATTACAACCAAAGAAACAAAAATTTCCCCTTTATATTAGTGTAGGTGTCTCGTTAGTAAACAAAGTAATGTCTTGTCGTTGACAAATGTGGTGAAGATTCATAATTTTCGGGAGCATATCTCTTTTAAATACATATTCTCAAGAACAAAAAACTTTAACTTGCCTCTCCAATCTAAAAATTATATTAATAGCATACTCATTGGTATGTCGGTACAACATTATTATTTAAGAAAAAGTTTATCAGAATATTTAAGCTACTTTAAACGAAACGAGGCAAATATGTTCACCACTTATTCCATACTATATATTACAATTTGCAAAATATTCACAACTCTTAATTCCGTACACCTGCGATATACAACAATTTGCAAAATATCCTCAAGTCAAATACAAGGAAACCACTGCATATTTAACATGCAAATATTCAATAACCACGGTCCTGCGGAATGTTGTCACGACTGTGCAGACCGACAAACACGCGGATTACGTAAAGAGTCAGTTATGTCCAAGGGTAGCCGCAGCCTTTCTGATGATCGAGATATTTCTAATTAATCTACCGGCTATGGTTAGAAACATGGCTTTATTTTAAAGTAATGTATTTCAACAGTTTTGGCTGTTTAGTCTCAGTTGGCAAGTATGTTCCTTTCCATTATAAATGACTACTGACTCGATCGCGTTGAAATTTATAAAGCAATACTATGATAGACTAGTATCGTGGTTAAACTCGCCTATTCGACCCGCCTTTTGATTTCGCTCATCTTCGAACTTAAGATTCTCTATTGCTTAACTATTGGCCTACGAAATTCTATCAAGATCAATCCAGAAAAGGTCGGATCCTTTTTTTTACAAACAAATATACAACCGCACCTGCCTGACTTCAGCCTCTACGAAATTAAAACTGCTCTAAAACAGATAAAAAATGAGAAAGCGCCTGGTAAAGACAATATTCCAGTAGAATTACTTAAAAATTCTGGCTCAGCAACGCTCAAAGAACTCCAACATCTATATAACAATGTATTGATACGAGGACAAGCACCACAGAAATGGAAGAACGCCATAGTTACTGTCAAGATCTTTGTATTGCCTTTGTAGACTACGAAAAGGCCTTCGACACTATTGAACACTGGGTGGTATTCCAAGCCTTACAACGCTGTCAAATAGACACTAGGTACGTAAATATCTTAAAAGAGATTTATAAAGGCGCTACTCTTCAAATACAATTCCATCTACTCACCAAACCCATTCCAGTCAAACGATGTGTGCGACAAGGAGACACAATATCACCCAAATTGTTCACAGCAGCACTAGAAGATGTTTTTAAAAGCATAGACTGGTCGAATTCAGGCGTGAACATAAACGGTGAGTTGCTATCCCACCTACGCTTTGCAGACGACATTATCCTATTCGCACATACCTCTATCGAACTTCAGAAAATGCTGGAAGACCTTTATAATGCTTCTCTGGTTGTGGGCCTCAAAATGAACACTCACAAAACCATCATGTGCAGGGAAAATACTGACTTCAACTACTTAAATGTAAATGACCAGTGACCATCGAATACAAAAAGTGTCAGAATACAACTACTTGGGGCAAACCTTATACATCGATGGAGATGGACAATTGTCGGAGCTAGATAGGAGAATACAACTAGGTTGGGCCGCTTTCAGTAAATTGTCTCCTATCCTGAAGAATAAAAAAGTCCCACTCTTTCTAAGACGACGCATGCTCGATCAATGTATCACACCGGCCATGACTTATGGAGCCGAAACTTGGACACTGACTAGAAAGGTTACACACAAGCTACAAGTGGCACAAAGATCAATGGAAAGAGCTATGCTTGGCATTTCCCTTCTGGATCATATACCAAACAAAACTATCAGGGAACGTACAAGAGTAACTGATATTGTACTGAAAATAACCAGGCTAAAATTGAGGTGGGCAGGGCATATGTGCCGAAGAAGTGATGGTCAATGGGCGCTAAAAGTGGCGGAATGGAGACCGTGGACTGGCCGACGTAAGCCGGGGAAACCCAAAGCAAGATGGTCGACGACTTAACCAGTGTTAAAGGGAAATCGTGGATGCGCCTGGCCAAAGATCGCCAGCTTTGGAAAGCGCATGAGGAGGCCTATACCCAACAATGGGTGAACTTAGGCTGAAAAGAAGAAAGAAAAGAAGATACAGTCGCTGGGCCATCTCAATTTTGAAAATCTTTCTTTTTTTTTGACCGAACGAAGCGCATTCGGTCGAGGAAATACATTCGTGAAAATTCAACACGTAGAAAATAATAACTTAGTATTATCTATTATCAAACTGACATTTATTCCCTTACTTTCATTCTTCATTCGCGGTATTATTTTATATATTTTATTTAATCTTAGCCTAATACAGCGCTCATACAAGAAGTTATAAATTTTATCGATACCCAAGATAACATATCGCTGATAGAATTGGGTTGGTTATCACAGATAGGTATGGATGAAAATATTGTGTATTCACCGGAAAAGCCGATGACTTTGAATCGGTACAGTTAAGAGCATGTAAGCATGCATTAAACAGAAGAATGATGAAAAAATATTTGACATAGAAAACCTAAGACAATGAGTTATAATTCTAAAAATTTTCTGAGAATAATTCTAGACCTTTCTATACGTTAATTTAACATTGGAACATGCTCTTTAACCTTAACGATAATACAATTACTATCGAAAGCTGTTTGAACAAGAAATAATAAAATCTATCAAACTGAGAACTCTTAGAAAATAGACGGTTCATTACTATATATTTTTTCACTAGTCTTTACCAAATGAATAAATATTTTCATCTTTCTTTCATGCAATGCAATATATCAAACAGCGATTGACGTGATGCTCCTCATATTATTCAGAATTTTTGGGGAGGTGTTTGAGGCAAGCTGAAAACTTGTCTAATGCCTCTCCTATTATACCCCAACATAAAGTCCGAAAAGTCCCGCTACTCACCAGCCAGGTCTACAGTTCCTAGACATTGTGAGATCTATATTCCAAACATTGTTAAAGTAAAAACTTCTTTATTTCTTTACCCAATGTAGAATTTTCCCATTATCTTAAAGATATAAAACAGCTTAAGGTAAAATCTGCACAGAAATGGTATAATTTGATCGGTTTTCTTCTAGAAAAGCGATTGATGTGTCGTAACGCCGTCTGCGCAGCCAATTAGCGCCTTGATTACGTGCACCAATTATCACTTGCTGGCCATGCAAATAATGCTAACATGATGCTTTCGGATCTGCAAGATGTTTGAGGTATTGCGAAAATTGACGAGTGGAAATTGAAGAGATTGAAAGATCGGTTCGTAATAATTGTAGGTGGCTTGAAAATATGGGTCATAAAAATATTGTTAATTTTATTTAATTTATTAATATTTGAGTACATTATCTATATATACTTATATCGAAACCTAGAAATATGGCAAACTTGTTAAATGTATCAAACAATTATAGGTTTTGATTACGAAAATTGAGAGACTACGTACAAGGCTTTTCACTATTTTTATACAAACCATGTACTTAAAAATGTAATGATAATTATTATGACTTAGAAAATTATTTCGGAGAATAAAGTAAATGTCTCTTAATTGGAGAATAGTAATAGTATATTCACTGGTATCCACTAGTTAGTTTCTTTATCTGACTTTGCAAGAAATGGGCATAGCACGCGATCAATACAATGTAACGAAGTTGTCTAATCTTTTGACTGTACAATGTTGATTGGAAATAGTTGTATGTATTCAGAACCGAACATTTTCGATATAGTTCCAGAAATATATCGATTTTAGCACAACTCACAAGCTATAAACTTTCTCGGTTCGTTGTTTTTAAATTTTACTAGCTCTCCTATAGAGCTGTTGGGATAAAAGTTATTGCATGTTTGTACTCAGCGTTTTCATACTCCAATGAACTTCGCCTATTATGGTTGTGAAAATTGTTCATCTTGATGAAGCTTAAGCTTTACATTGTTTTAAAAGTTATATTATGCCTCTCGTTACGAGGATGCATTCCAAACTTCGCGATTTCATGTTTTTCAAGGACAATATCGTAATGATGTTAACAAGTTATTCAAAATTATTATAGTTATAGAAAAACTAAGTCTTAAAACTAAATTATTTAATACTTAATTTCCATCATAAACGTGAATCTTTCTTAGAATTCTCTTGAACTAGTATGTTATTCTGTACACTGCCTTCTTTGTCTATGTTGGTAGCGAATATAAACATTATCTAATCGTGAATATACATAATCATGCAAATGACGCTGATTGGACGAGATTAGATAGGCGACTGATCAATAAGTGTCCTGTTTTGAATAACAACAAGTAATTAATGGATAAAAATATACTGGCATGTTGCATGTCCAGTATCCATGGAAAAAAATCGTTAATCGATCCGATTGGCAAAGTAGATATGGCAATGGTTTATAGTGCTGGAGGGTGTGGATTCGATCCGACAAATAGCAAATTATTATGTGATTGTAATTTTACTGTGTGGGTGTCTTTATCTATAGATGCATGTATGTATTAACCAAACAAATAAGTCGCTTTATGTATGTCTATCAGTTATCTAGTTTCCATAGTACTCGTTTCCTTAGTTTTGGGGTTAGTTAGCGTTCATCACCAACTTCGATTCATAAAATATTTGTATATATTTATGATTCCATTTATTGTAACTTTTTTGACTGCTGATTCCACACATTATTGTTTTTCTATAACAATATGATTAGCAGGCATACTTTCGCACATAATGATTATTCACCAAGTCGTGGTGGATGACAACAGTCACCGGTAAATGTCCGAAATCGTCATGAAAAGAATAAATAATCGTCATTCAGCAATCTTGGTGGATGTTAAGAGGCTTCAGTGTATCTTAATTCTTAACATACACTGAATTTCAGACATCTAGAGTTACATATACCTAAGAGATGTCATCCGGACTATCACCAGCTATTTTACATATTTGCTTTACCCATTGGTAAATGAAAATTTTGAAATTTAGTACTAATAGTGTATTTTTTCGGTTACCTTACATTACAGTCAATCGATTACGGTAGGTCTATAATCAATTCTTACGCATTTACCAGTTTTACGTTGATTCTGTACATTCGCTATCATATCTCGAACATGTATTGCGTCTTAGTGTCCCTGCGTCACATTGACGATCAAAGCGGTTTTAAACCGGTCACCAATTGCGCTATAATCACTGGATTATAACACAATACAAGCACTGCTTCTACAAACTATATCAAGCAAGATTAGCTAATGATAGAAGAGTGATTCATTCAACGACAAACAAATGATTTGCTTCTTTGAAAACTGATTTTTGTTTCATGTACATATTTGGACAAAAAATCTTTTGGGAATTTAGGAGTAAAAGATTGAAAACACGATGCATTCATTTATATTCAATCCTAAATTTATTTGTTATCACATTGATAAGTCGCGTATACAATTGGCTAAAAACCTCTTCCTTGTTTTCATTTTACTCAGAACACAACAAGCTCCATAATGTCTTGACTCTTGTGTAACTCCATGTCTTCCATTTTCCGTATTTTCTTAAATGCAACAAGACTTGCATGATTTATGTCGTGGCCTATCGTAAAATCACCCGCATGAAGCGACCGACTAATTCATAAAATGACCGTCTAGTGGTCTTGTACTGTCTGTGTCGTTTAAATGTACTTCAAATACACAATTAGGGATTTATCGATTTATATGGAGAAGTGATTTAAGCGAGCATAAAAGTATAATTTTGTGGGCAATAGTTATCTACACTAATATTATAAAGAGGAAAACTTTGTTTTGTTTGTTTGGTTGTAATGAATAGGCTCAAAACTACTGGACCCATTTTAAAAATTCTTTCACTATATTTTATAGGCTATATATGTAACACTACGGGAGCGAAGCCGCGCGGATCAGCTACTTTTTTCATATAGTAGTGCGTCAAATATTGTTGGTTGGTCTTTAACGTGATCTATATTAGCATATACAGTAAATATAATTGTATAATTCCTCACATGAATAAAGAAATATTAAAGGTTAACCTGACGTCATTTCTTACGCATATAAGAAAATATCTATGAGCAAACAAGAGACTATTGATTCACGAATCACCGAATCGGCGAAGCAAACGTTCGGAATGGCGTTAATACCGCGCAAGAATCTTTATAATTCCATTCAACCTACGTACGTTGCATAACAACGTCCTTGTGCGCTGATGTCATCGGCTCTCACGTTAGGACGACATTATTATGGTAATTAGTACGCTTTTTGTTGCTTTGACTTTTTGTTATGTGCGACCGCTTCGTGATGGTATGCGGACGGAGGGATTGGAGATAGAAAGGTGACTTCGTTTCGCTTGCTATCACCATGCTGTTATTATTATGGTTGACACAGAACGTTCATTACGCTTCACATGTGTCAACGTCTAGTCTAAATGACATTACACGCATAACGGTTTCGACGCCATGTTTTTATGCTTATAATGTTGCCATATTAGTTCCGTGAATTTCGTATCATTGGCTTCAAGTTTAAAGTTTATTATGAGAAATTTCACATGAACAATGTATGTGAAAATATACAATATTCGATTAACTCGATAAGATACGACATCAATATCGCGTATAAGTAGAAAGAAGCAAAAGTATCGCATTAGAAACTGTCCTTAATTTACTTTTACATTTTATTGCTCTTCTTTGGCCTAATAACCTCAGTTAGCTCCAAGATTTTATGATCGAAGATAAAGAGTTGGACAAAAGACGGATCAGGATATTGACAAATCCAATTCGAGTCAAAACGAAGAGGTTTCCGTTGAAATATGAATAAATCTTGTTCCGATTTTCGATACTTTCCGATCGGATTCGCATTTATGAACAGGGAGCCTGAAGGTACGTCGTAAATTCATTATATCCGTACATTGTCAGCAAGAAAGTGCTATTTCAATTTAGCCAGTCATGTACAGCACTGCAAACAATGCTAAAGGAAAGCTGCCACTTGACCTTAGACGCTGGAAGCTGGCCAAAACCAATAAGGCAGATTTGGGACGACTAGATAGTGCCTAGCGAGATAAAGGAGGAATTTTTATGGACATTTTTATGAGAAATTGCTCGAGACACTTCGCGCTTCTTATAATGGTTTTAATAGGAAAGAAATGTACGTGTCAAATTAATGTTGTCAACAGCGTATTTGTTTTTTTATAATTATTTGCTTTAAAATAAATTACTCCGATTTTTTGCTCATTGATAATTCAGCTTCTGAACCGGATTATTAGTCATGTAGGATTATATTTTAGCATAGCCAAATTCAGTCATCATATATTTAGTTGTTAATACACCAGATAATATTCGATCTATTTGACTTGTTTTTGTGACTAAATAATTAGTGTGATCAACGATAAGGTACCAGGTGACCGGGTCACGTTATATAACGCACATGAGGTCATGCGCAGTGACCGGCTGCGCAGGCGCATGACGGAGTGTCGTCCCATATTGCGTGTAATGACAATGTGGAGTTAATTTTAGAGTAAGGGAATTGCACTTCTTGGTATTGTACGTGGATCTTCGTCTAATTTTGTAACCAATTCGGTATAGCTTTACTTTTTTTCGATTGAGTTTCGAATTTGTCCATATTTAAATTGAAGTTCGAAGTCCGAGATTCTTTGAATGCTAATATTTAATTTATTGCGTTGGTTTTCCGTTCTAATGTGTAAATAATAAATTTATTATGTTCTAAAATATTTTGTCTAGTTTACGTACAAGTAATTCATATACAATAGTTCTTTAGTTTTTTGTGTGTCACGTATAGAATAAGGAACATGAAATCTTAAATTTTAACGTCAAATATAAATTATTTGTTCGACGAAGTAATACTATAATAATAAAAAAACAAATTAATAAGCACCCAAAAAACGCAACAATATATCTAAAAGGACAACTTAAACACTCCATAATTTATACTACTCATCCCAAACAAGTTGATCTTTATGTTCGAGCGTAACATGTGTCGTGTTTGAATCTAATCTCGTAAGCATTGTTGGAGCGAGGAAGTATGCGGAGTGGTAGTGCATCAAAATATTTATAATTAACTCCAGCCGTGGACCGCCAGAAATAACGTTCACTTCCTACAGGATCGCTGAGATTTCTTTGTAGGGATAAAAATCTGTATGATTACTGTACTCTTGATTGAAGGAATTGTGTTTCTCGAGATTGGACTCGTAAAGTAATTGTCTTTTCCCCTAGATTTTGTTGTAATATCGTATCAAAGTCGTAGGTAACGACGCAGTAGAATATTTTTAAAATATTTCTGATCGAAGTCTCGTATATATTGAGTTTTACAGACTTGGAACTGCACCAATAGTTTAACAATTAGTTAAATTGTTTAAACAAATTATAGAATCTACTAATGTTCTGAATTTACTGTTTTAACGAGCTAGTCTTGTTTGTTATTTAACTATATTTCATTCTCAATCATCGAACATTCGTGAAGTAAGCTTAATAATGTAGAGATTTCTCATTAATCAAGACTACGGAATCTACATCGTGAATAACATTTGTCATTTGCCATCGTTAAACGTATGGAATGTTGGATGCCGCTGCGTTCGACATTTGCATCTCCAGCGGTATGCAGGTGCGTTTTGTATAAATCTTGATCTAATTTATTATTATCTATGGGTCCTATGCTATCTTGATCGCTTCCGTTGGTCATTTATAGCTTTGGTTCTTTTATGTAACAATAATAAAAAGGAAGAGTTTGCTTGTTTGTTGACCGCGGAAATCTCGGAAAGTACCGGTCCGATTTGCAAAATACTTTTGGGTTAGTTCGACCATGTATAGAGGAAGGCTATAGGCTATATGACATTATGTACAGCTAGTTTTTAATGATGTACGTAAATCACTGTTTAGAAGGCTTTACATTCTTAATAACCCATATTGTTATATTTAAATTTCTCATCTAACCTGACTACGGGATTCACATTTGTCATTTGCCATCGGTAAATGAACGGAATGCTAGATGCCTTCTCTTTTGACATTTGCATCTCCAGTGATATGCAGGTGTGTTTCCTATAAATCTAGACTTATCTCTGCTACTCGTCTCTCCTTCACTGATGTAAGCAAAGGACTGTTTATTTTTAATAATTCCAGTCAGATTACATCTAAACAGACTAACATTGGTTCCAACATTCAATCGTTAAACACTCACAATTCGATATCTGCTTCGCCAGTTGTATGCGAGTGCGTTTTCTATATATTTAGAGTGATCTACGGTTTCTATTCTGCCTAGAATTAGACCGCAGTCTCTGCTGAACGATTGTTAATTACACCTGGTACATTTCCTGTTTTTATAGCTTTTATTGATGTAAACAACGATGGTGTAGTGAATAAGGCTTTTATATTTAGCAAATCCACCCCGTTTTAACATCCCTTATTGCATTGAAAAATGCCCAGACTGTTGGCGTTTTATTTTTTTTATCGCATTCACCGGCGTTCATTGCACTTTTAGATTGCCTTCCTTCAGTACTGTTTTATTAAACGTCATATTCTATTTGTATCTGTAAAGACTTGACAAGTTATGAGCGTACTGAATACCTAATCAGTGAAGTTCTAATTGTTTGAAATTAATCTGAACGTTACACTGGAGTAGAGTATATGTCCATGTTATAAGATGTAAATAATTGTATTCATTGTACAATATGAATCACGGGAAAGTAGCAATAAAATAAACAAACAACATAATTGTGTAAATAAAGATTATTACTAAACTTCATGTCTGCTATATTCTCACACAAAGGACTCTACCCTATTTATTCTTCAATACAAACTTTAATACTAAACAAAATTCAGATCGCCAAAACGCGGGTCGAAAATAGAAGTTATAAAGAAACAACTAAGCTAAGCAGTAAGAATTAAACTAAAAATAAAGCCAACATAATCACACTGCAAGCAGCTCATTAAATCTCTCAACATCCACACATTTTCTCCTTCCTAGGAACACACAAACGTTTACCAATTCCATTCATCAAAATGGTAATGACTTCACGCTTCAAATGCCGGCGTTCAAACCAATCGATCATCACACGACGACAGTGAAAGTTGCTTATTTAGTTTAATTGTTTATCAATTAGCTACATGAATCAAGTTGTTGTTTAAAGACGCTGTGATTGACCATTGCAGTGTGAAGATGATGGAAATAATTAAATGTTTGCCGAGTGCTGATGTGTGTCCAATTCCATTGAAATTTTGGTTGTATCTTATTCTTCCAGTACTGCGATTTAGCAACGATTTTTGTATATTCGGATTTAAAAAAACGTACCAACTTGCAAATTTAGGTGATAGTATTGAAATTGCCTGAAAATGTTCTAAATTACAATCGAGCAAATAAGTAAAATGTAAAGTTTTAGAATTATTTTCGTTCACTGAATAGAATGGAAATTTTTACAAATCTATTTAAGATTTGCTCTTTTGACCCCATTCTATCATTTATTTATAGAGGTTTTATTTCAAAATTATAAAGAAACAAATTATTGGTGTTTTAGGAGGTGATCTCCGAAAATTCTGGACCGATCACCAATGGAAAGGTAATTGAAATTTGTACTATATGGCACTAATGCTGCATATATATCACTTTGAATATAAGTATAGCCATGGTTAGGTTACGTATAAGAAACAGGCGGGGTGATCTTTGTATCTAGATTTAGTAATATTGGATGGACTGACTGACAGTGAACATTTCAAAGTTAATAATTTACGAATGGATATAAAAACGCCTTTAAAGTCGATAGTGAGATTTTTTTTACATCTATCGTTATGGAAATTGTCCCTAATGTCGTATTGTAGTTTAGTGTATACTAGTGTACGTATTTATCAATGTTTATGACCTGAATTGTATGTTTTCTTCTATCCTTGGTCACATAGCTTAATATCTTCCCCTAACTAGGTGTTGTACTCCTCTAGGTCAAACAGGCTAAGTTGATAAGCGACTGTTCTATTTCCCCGGTAATTTGTACGCAATTTGTTTCCAGGTGGAAGAACGAAAACGTGCAATATGGGAGGCGTCGATCTCCCGGCGGGAAGCGCTGCTGCAACGGGAGAAGGACCGCACGGAGCGGCTGGAGCGAGCGCGCGCG
>LQNK01001544.1:460922-477664 GCA_001586405.1 Phoebis sennae | reverse complement strand
GGCGCCGCGGCCCGCGTTCGCGTTCGGTTCGTCCACGCCGAGGCTGCTCGAGCCGGTCGACTCGGCGGGATTCTTTTGGGCTGCGCGCAGGTTGGTCACGTCTTTTACTCGAATGTATGATTGTTTCGGCGTCTTTCATATAGCGGATTATTATGACTTTGTTTGCGTTAATGTAATCTTCTAGGCGTCTTTAATAGTACGGATTATTATGGCCAATAGTTTGTAGTAAAGTAATTCTAAGCAGACGTGCTCGTTCTAAATGAACGTCCTGAGTGACGGCGTATAGCGGGGGCAAGATGCAACTAGGATGCCATGTAATTTAAACCTTAAGATTAATAATAATTACTCAGTGTTATTGTTAAGTAGTATAGATACAATGAGATTGTCGTAATCATACTATGTACAAAAATCTCGATGTTAAAAAAGATTTAAAAAAAGGAAGAGACCGCGGATTGCAGAGTGGATTTTTACATATGTATGATATGTCACTGAGAACCCAAACTAAGATTGACCACCACTTGCCAATAGTTGGAATGGTGGTCGATCGCTTGTAATAAAGCTGTAGATTTGAAGACGAATATGAATATTAAAATACAGAGTAGTTGATTTACTTACATCGTTTATACTTGTTTTCCTGAAAGCGTTTTAAATAAAAAGACATTTTTGAGTGTGAACTCAAAATATTAATATAGCTCGTTTTCTTTATTAAGGTTAATTGCACTGGTTATAAAAATAGTGAACTCGTTGGAGTTAAATATTATTTATCGTTCGGATTGAAATAATTACAGTTATATTTCAATCCCTTATTTGGAGTTTGAAACGTTTTTGCGCCGAAGGAATTTAGTACGATTTCTATTTTGGCTTAAAAACTTTATTTTCTATTGTGGTCATTACTTTTATTTTCTTTTTGCTTTTTTACGTAAAGGCTGATTTACACGAAGAAATTCTTACATCAGGTGGTAGATATATTTGTCCAACCGAATTAAGAGATGTTTCTCTTATGCTAGTACAAGAATTTTTTTGTCTAAATTCGGCCTTATTTCAAAATGGTAGTGGGTCTCCATCTTAACTTCTTAGAACATAAATAGGTACAGAGCGCGTGCAATTATCCTAGATAAATGTTCTATGTAATATTAAAAAAAATTGTATGACTAAGTATAAAGATTACTACGGGTTGTTCATATGATTCATATTTACGTACGCACGCTCTATACCTATTTATAATCTATGGTGACAACGTTAAGTGATTAATAAACTACAAGAATCACTTTTTTTTATTTGCACAAATTTTTCATTTTATTTTTTATTTCTCCCCACCAGTACCAACCCCATAGATCAGATGAACTTTTTTGAATCACTGTAAGCAACATTTTTATTTTTTTTTGTCTGTTATGTTGTTTTTCTTTGTGTAACAAATAACATTGAGAATTAACATGACAATGTATATAGATTGTCTTAAAAGAACTAAATACGTAGATAGATTAATATTTGTAGATTTTGCTGCATATTTTTGCATGTATGTATGTATGTATGTGTGTATTTTGTTATGTTCTGCATGTGTAAATAGCTGAAAATTCATGAAATGACTTGAATGACTATCTTCTTTTTCTTTCTATTAAATAATATTAATTGTATTATTTTAGATCTAAATGTTTTTATTATTGTTTTAACTGTAACATAGTATAGAAATATAATTTTTCCTTTTAACAGTAGTCTTCAAATTTTTATTTTGATGTACATAATGATAAACGAATTAATTATAATTATAGGATTCGTATAATTTTAATAGTAGCAATAATAGCAAAGTAATTTTGCATTTCATACAACTAATTATTTTCCATTTAATTTGATAATTATGGTCTTAATATAGATAATATCTTGTGATTTTTATATTTTTATACAAACATACGAAGTCACATGCAACTGCTAAAGACACTCCAGTTATGCAGTCGGCAGGATATAAACTGTTAGACGCACACGCAGAATGACTAATTACCTCTATAAATACGGTGTGAATACTGACATACATTCCTTATACTGTGGTATGATTAGTGGACAGGTTTATTGGGTTACTTACGGCCGTTTTCAATAATGTATCAAAGGTTATAGATAGATTGTTATCTCAGATTATATGACAATAGATAGACAATAGTCATAGCAAATGTATCCGTCGTTAGGATAATAAAGTAAGTGCAAATAGATAGATTTGTCTAACTTTAGTAAGCAAAACAAGGGATAGATAGAATATTGAAAACGGCCGTTAGTGATGAATGGTTATGGATTAAGGGTTCGGATCAATACAAGGTCTGAAAAGCCCCGCTACTCACCAGCGGTCAGCTTTCGGAATGTTTTCAGATATAATAGACAATTTTGTTGGTGTTCTTGCCTTAAGTAGTACTGCAATTCAGTGGTCCTAGGTTCGATCCCGTGTGAGAAGTAAAAGTGTGACTGACTGGCTACAGGCTGATAGTCTTTGGTAATAAAAATAGTTTGATTCACTTAAGTTGTTATAAGTTTTGTGATATTATGATGGTGAGTGTAATATTTTTTGGAAATTCTAATAAAAAATAAAAAGTAAATTAGAAATAAACGATTAAGCACAAGGTGCACAATCTTTGAAAAAAAAAAACAATCTTACAACCTCTAGTTAAATTTCTTTGTTTAGGATATAATTATGTTGGTGTAAATAAAATATTTATAATTAATTTATTTTACCCATCGTAAGTTTGTTACTTTAATTTCAATCAAAACAATTTCGAATACATTTTGGCAAATAATAAATTTGTAATATGAAAATGAAATAATAGTGTTTTAAGAACGTGTGTTTCAAGAAATTGCCATAAAATTATATGAAGCAGGTATCTAGAGCAATTGAAAATTTTCCGCACAGTAAAAGTAATTATCAACAATCTTATCAGCTTGGAGAATGGCGGCTTAATTAATTTTAAAATGCTTTGCATTCGCGGCTTCCTATCTACTTATAAGTGGCAATTTTTATTGGGTTTTAATAATCTACTAGCTGTGTTTAGTATATGTTAGGGTATCGTGGATATGTATACTGCATTTTAAATGTTTCCTTACACAAAACAAAGGTTGTTTCTTTCAACACACTCTCTCTTTCAAAAACCACGACTTTTACTTCCCAGTGTTTACAGAACTTGTCTCAGCCCAGTGGCTTTTTTCAAACGTCAAAAATCGTGCAACCACTATGATTTTAAGGCACAAGACAAAAACGAAAAGATTCAACTTGAACTAAAATAATCGTTTGATAAAACTCCCAAAAGGCTTTAAAAATCTTAACGCAACCTCCATACCTTCACTGAATAAATATATCGTCTTTAAGTATTATTAGTACTTTCATTCAAATTGGTATTCGAGATTCGTATCCTTAATATCAAATAAGCATTTTTATTGAAATATGTATATTACTCATAAAAATGTATTTCGTATATCCAATATCTTCTGACGCGTGTTCAAAGTATAATAATAAAAGATTATTACGATAAGGCTGATTGTGCATCGTTATCAAATTTTCAAAATACTTTCCACTTCAGTTCCTTAAAATATATTAAATTGATTTTAAAGTTGGTTTATTAACATAGCTTCAGCCCCGGCTTCACTCGTTAAATTCGTCTGATCTTTATAATTGTGTGTAATAAATTTTAGCAAAATCTGTATTTTCAATATTTTAACTCGCAGCTATTACGTTGTGAGTAATTTGTGGATAACGTGATTGGATGCACAGTAATGGCTATGTAGACAATAATATTAATATTACCTATTTTGTACTGTGCATCTGTTTGTTTTCCCTAATAAAGAAAAATATATAAAAATTCGTTTAGTAGTGGCAGCGTGATGGACTTGATTATAAACTCTATAGACATTGTAACTCGGGAGTCAATAGATATTTCTAAAGCAAAGTATAGTATTTTAATTTCTTTATATTAAAAAAAAACAACCTTTCAAAAACGTTTACGAAACTGCACTCAAAAGACAGTTGCCAAATTGTATGACGTCAGCATCCTCCCTCCATTGTCAGCGTGAAACAATAGCCTAAAATTGACGTGGCGAATTATTGGACGCTCCATTTTGAGACAAAGACGTTATGTAAATGACACGATTAGTGAGGTTGAGAATTATGGATTGGTAAAAGTTGGGTTTGTACTTGAAAAGAAGGAAAAAGGTAGGCCTTCTAGTAAGAAATGTGATTTCAACCGGAAAATATTGAACATCGAAAGAAGATTCGATGAAAATGGACCCTTGATTTCCATTCCTGTGCTTGTTTTAAAATGTCTTAGCAAAAATCCATCGTAAGATTAAGCTAAAATCTGGGTACTATTTTATAAATTCTTGACGGAATATATGAATGAAAAATATTTATTGCAAATTATAAGAAACACACAAAGGTATATACTTAAAAGATGGAAGGAGAGGAAAGATTGTATACGAAGAAATAAAACGCATTGCTAATAATTACATGAAATTATAGACTTAGAAATGTTATAATAAATTTTATTTAATGCTTATTAACTTACATACAGAACGATGTTAATAGTAATATCTCATGATATGTCGAACACTACATACAGAGCTCACGCAACTCAATTTGGCGTAAAATCAACAAAAAATACTATGTCTATACAATAGGTATAACATTCATGAAGCATCAAGATGCATGGCTAATTTTAAATATTAACACTACTTGTTTGACATCAACCATGTAGCATGGATGTGTTCAGTGCAAAGTATGAAATATAACATTGTATGATACCTAGTTAAGTACTTTCCTTCATTTAACGATTAAAGTATGTTTGTTAAAAATGCATATTATGTAGTTGTAAGAGGTACATCATTGCTCATTACATCTGCGGTAGTTTTATAGAGGTTATAACAGATTTGTCACTCACGATATGCAGACGATACGATATCGTTGAGTTCTTTCTAACATAATTTTAATCCAGAAATATTGTAAGAATTTACTTTAAATCGTTCCGTCATTGATTCTAGAGCGAGATCAAAATGCATTTTAAATCCAATCATTTCTAATTCACATATAAACACCGAGTTAAAAAAATATGTACAAATACTTTATAACCGTAGAGGCCATTGTAATCACCCTTTTTAACAATAAAAAGAAGGTTGTATTAGAAAATGAATTAAAAGCATAGTATTATAATATCTCTTGTATGTATTTCAGGGCGGCATCAACGACTAATGTGATGTTCGCGTCTGCGCCGCTCACGAGACGCGCCTCCGCGCTCCAACTGGACACGTCCGACACTGACAACAAAGGTATGTGTATGTGTGTCGTGTCGTTGGGTGTAAATGTACTTTTATTACTGTTTTATGAAAGTTGCCTTGAAAATATTTATTTTTATTACCATTTTCTTAAGGTCGTCTTACAAAATATTTCTTTTGATACATTTTAAGGCAAGAAAAAGAATAATTTATGTCAATATATTAAAAAAATTATACCCTAATGTTAGTCCTTTTATTACTATTTCTTAAAGTCGTCTTACAAAATATTTCTTTTGATACATTTTGAGGCAAGAAAAAGAATAATTTATATAAATATTTGAAAAAAACATATCTAAAGTCAGTCCTTTTATTACTGTTTTATAAAAGGTGTCTTAAAAAATATTTTTCTTGATACATTTTAAGGGATGAAAAAGAGTAATTTACATTAATATATGAAAAAAATTATCTATGTCAGTCTCCTAAGATATCCTTTTAAATTTTGTATTATATTTACTGAAATTTAGTATGATAGTTAAAACGAAAAAGTAATAAAAAAATATGAAGACAAAGGAATTTATAAAGTCATTTAATTCAAATTTAAAATTTCTTTCCTATGCTATATGAAAAGGTCTATAATTTCCAAAATTATGAATAGTACACCAGGCAACACAGCTTCTGCAATTTTCCATATGGGCTACTACAAAATTGACTTTGGACTCTCGCACTGCATGTATCCAGTTATACTTGAGCTATCTTGCAATGTGCAGCTTGCAGGCTGATTCTATTTAGGTATTGAACGATTACCGGGCGCATAAGGTGGCAAAATTGGTTGGTAGCAAAATACGTAGTTAGCTATGTTCTTGGGTGCTTTTAGATTAAACGGGATTATATTTTTGTGTGTTTCTATTTAACTAGGGGTGAATTAGATCAAATTATAAACTGTTGTTTATGGAAAACTTTGTTTCTATGCTGCTAAGGATTAATGTTCTCGAGTTTCCGTAAGTATCAAAATATTGAGTGTAGAAAATACATTCTGTACAATTCGGACTAGGTATGGATAAAGTCATCCACGAAGACGCGCCCCACTGCTTTTCTCAATCGTTGGCAGTAAATGTATGCAAGCTTTCGCTTGTATGAAGTTTTATAGGTTCACATTCATTACCCATGTGTGCACACGCACACTAAAATAAATAGACCAATCAGGACAAAGTATCGCGATCATAGTAAAATGAAATGAAATGAAAAAAGTTTATTAAAATATTTCCAAATTCAAAAATTGGTGGGGCGTGTCGTCGTGGATAGCACTATCTTTATTTTATGTTATAGCAGATGCATTATAGCAAGCATCTATTATAAACGCTCTTGCGTAACATAAAACATATTGAAGCTAGGTGTCCACAGGTCGGTAGTGCACATATCGCATTACTTATTTGTGTAGAAAATGTATCCGTACGATTCGGGCTAGTGAATGTTCTTGTGTGACGACAAAGAATATTACGCTGCATCAAGTATGATGTGTCCGATGCGTGAGTTACCGACGAGTGAACGCCTAGCATAAAACTATCTTATATAAGGTGTTACATAGCTAGCGTTTCATTCGTTTAAGGGACATTCAGAACATGTTCCTTAACACGTAATGAAAAGGGTCGGCGAGGCTTTGTTAATTTAATATGATTTATTTATTGAAATTCATGTTTACGTGACGTATCAGCTGGCTACTGTATGTAATTCCTTATATTTGTACCAATTGGCAGGATGTTGTATAATATTTCAATATCATAGAACAAGAATATAAATTAGTAAAAACATAGAATTAAAGTCTTTTTCACAGAATTACACATTTATTAATACTATATAACTTTCTGTAATTTACAACCGGTTTCAAAAAATTATTATCAATTGGATTTTGATGATTTTTTTAAAAGACTTTAATTCTATATTTTTTTTAATGCATTTCCATCAAGAAATGACAATACAGTCTATCAGGTATATAAATTAATAAATCGAAAAGGTAAAATAATTTAGTCAAAATGTTTTACTTAATCCCTAAATAAACAGAATTATGTAGAATCTGGTTTAAAAAATAATGCTAATTCTTGTTTACCCATTGTGTTGGAATGCTTATACAAACATATACTGTGAATACGGTATGAATATTAATTTTGTTATTTAAAGATATTTTGTGACGATTACGTCATTTGGCTAAAATTAGAGGAATAATGAATATTTATTTGTTATTTGGAATGGTAAGGAAATGAAAAATAGTACGAGTGTGACATTGAAATACTAAATTTATGTACATTTTTAGTTTTATATCGCAGTTTTTAATAAAATATTGTAAAGTTTTATAAGTAGGCAACAATTTATTTTCGGAGGTTTTCCATTGCTTAATAACTTACAATAAAATATAATCTTCAGTTATGAATTGCACCGAAATATTAATTAAACTCGATAGTTGGATAGCTAGTCACAACACGCTGTAAGCAAAGAAATATAGTAAAATTCCAAGACGTCAATTCCAAGGAGACCTACGTTTAAAATTTCATAAATATGTCATTAACCTTCAGTCTTCTGTGAGACCAAGAGTTCAACTATGCAACTCTGCCATAACGACGTGGGTCTGGAAGCTGCAATGGAACTAGTATTAAGAGTCCGTTAGATTCAAAAACAGCAATGTCCATTTTTAGAAATGGGGAGTAATCCATTTTTTTTCATATCAGGCATTATCGGCGCATAAGTTAATATTCCAACTATGGTATTGTGGTTTAAAATAATATATTTAAGGATATACTGAATTTATTCAGGAAAATAATTCAAAAGAGCTTTCAAAAAAGCCAATTTGGAAAAATAAACGGCATGAATTTGAATTTAAATAATGACTTATTATAACAATAAACATGAATGAGAGATTATGGTCATTGTTGACTTTCTCTAGGCTGGACATTGCGGTTCTTGAATCTAATACACTCAAGTGTTAAATAAAATACTTTTTAAAGGATTTTAGACGCGGTTTATTATACATTATTTTCACCCGTGACTACGCTGTAATGTGCTCGAAACGTCGGGTTAAATAATAATGTAAAATAATGTATAATCAACGCGTTGAAAATCCTTTGAAAATTTTATTTAATATGGAAAGTGCTCGCGTTAAAACAAACACGAGATAATACTACGCTCAAGTGATGTTCTGGAACGTTCCAGACGAGGCGGACCGATCGCCGCAAGCGGTGATGTGGTCGTCGGTGGCCCGGCGCCGCACGGACCTCGTGCCGACCGTGCCCGCGCCGCGCGCGCCAGGTAGGGCGTACTCTATGACGCGCCTCGACAAGCTCAGCCGGCCGCTGCAGTCGGCCTCGCCCTCCATGCATCACCTGAACAGGACTCGTATGTATTGTGTCGCTGGTGGTTGGCGCTTCGGATTACCTTGTAACGCTTTGGGTTGTTGGGCTTTCGTGCTTCCCCCTAATAGGATTGTGTGCTTCCAAAGGTTTTGTGCTTTTACCAGGGATCGCTGCTTCTTTTGGCTTACCGCTTCGTACAGCCAGGAATTTGTCCACTGTAACTAAAGTTATATTGTATTCCCCTGTGCTAGGATTGTGTTTTATGCTAGTCCGTATCTGAGCGTAATGAAGTTTTGTATATCGTTTTACTACAGTTTTGACTTTTGACTGTATATTTAGTGTGAATTGTGAGTATTTCTAAGGTCAAAACTGTTCTACTTATCCTTAGAATGCTACGTGAAAGGTATTGACGTTTCATAGCCTGAAATTTCCTAGACTTTTGAAATAGGGAAAAGGTACCATAAAAATCCGGACAGTCAGCTTCGCCGTCGATGCACCATACGCACAGGAATCTGTTGTAGAATGTATTGTTGGATGCAGTTTGGTGCTTTTCTAGGGTAATGAGAAATAAGGCTACGTAAGGCTAGGTCTCTCTATGATCTATCTTACATATCGTAACAACGTTTTTGAGTTTGTTCCTCCTAATTATGGGTTATTCAAGCATATATCTGAAAAAAAATCAGAATTTTATTTCAAACGGGTAGTGACGGGTTAGAATATTTTTATCTGTTTCCGTATTAAATATCAATTTACTTAAAATAGGTCTTTGTCACACCTTCAAATTTGATTTTACTGCCAACATAGTTGTGCAACTTTCAGTTCAAAGTTTTATTAAATATTCTTCTGTACTTTTTATTAGAAAAACTTCAACTGGCACAGGTCTACTGTTCAAGAATTTTTGCTGCCCTTGAGTCTACTTCAATTCTTATTATAGTTTCAATTTTGTAGAAGGTCTAGTCGTATAAAAGAAAGTCTTCTTGTGTACTAGACCTAACTTACTCCTAGAACAATATGACATATCTGCCCCTTTTTACCCTCCTTAGAACACTGGTTTGTGAATAACTGATTGACCCTATACTGTTGCTTATTTTGTGCGTTTATTATCAGCATATAGGCAATTTGCTTAAGTTGTGCTAATCATATAAAGAACTGCATACACTTTGGGAAAGTTCACATTTCATTATAATCGTATTGTGTCTAAAATGAATATTTGTTTGGTTTCGGCGTTCTTACAATCTTCTGGATATCAGGTAAATGATTTTATATTATTACTGCATAATATTGTTACATACAGATAACATTTTTATTAGTATATTTTCATTCAGTTAAATCTATGATAATTGACTTAAAAAATAGTACCTATAAATATATAGTTTTATCAGTGTATGTAACAATATGCTTATTCTCTTCTTCTATTCTTTCCTTCTCTTGAGGTAAGTGGGAACTTTTAATAATATTTATATATACCCTTGCACTATAAACCTGCCAGTGTCACTTTAACACTTACTGCTTAAGCACTTTGCACTTCCCCCAAATGATGCTAGTGATAACCGATGCTTGGTTTTAAACTGGGTGCTAAAATAATTTACTTGTTATTTGTACTATACGTTTACTACGAAAAAATATTTTACCTTGAACAATTAAATTGATACCAATATTGAATAAAATCTCTAAAAAGTAAAGTTAAACGAAATAAAATGATCAATTTAATATTGTCAATTAGAATTTGACTTGATCCGTTGTATACGAATTTGATAGCGTACAGTCGTATTTTTTGTTTTTTTTTTTTTTTTTNNNNAAGTAGCCACCTCCCGCGGTTACGCCAGCGTAACTTCTGATCCCGCGGGAATTCTGTAATTAGATTTTTTATACACCAGATGTTAAGTTGAAAGAAGACAAATACACCTGTGAGGACCGAATTCGAATTGGATCAGTAGTTTCAAGAAATGGGCGCGCAAACATACAGACAGACAGATAAAAAAATCTACCCATTATTGATCATAAGATAATTATTTCTTAAATAAATTGGTTAAACAATTTTTATTTCTATACTTTTATTATATGTGTAGATTTTGATGATATACTATAGCAAAAAAAATATATCTTCTCGGGTCTCATTTCGATTTGACGTCAGTTTTAAGTGTTACAACGTTGAACATGACGTTTAAAAAATCATATTTTCTCAAGGCATTTCGATTCGACGTCAGGTTTAAGTGTTACAACATTAAAAAAATCATATTTCTCAAGGTATTTCGATTCGACGTCAGGTTTAAGTGTCACAACATTAAACATGACGTTAAAATGTTAGTATTGTGTTTGCAGAGCCGCGCTCCGGCGACACGACGCCCGGCTCGCGGCCCGGCAGCGCGCTGTCGAACGCGGGCGTGGTGCGGNNNCAGCTCCGCGCCGCGCAAGCCGCGCCCCGCCTCCATCGCCGGCACCGGCTGCAACACGCCCAGAGGTGAGTGTTCTATACGATTGTAGGCAAGAGCAATGCGGTGATGTTAAGTGACTTTTTTTATCCTACAGTAGGGAAGCGGAGCATGCGCTTCGCTTGATGTTAAGTGACTGACCGTAGCCTATGAAGATCTAGAACGTCAAAGTGTTGTAGATACCTTGCTGACTTTTTCGTTATAAAAAAATATTTATTTTGTATGAAAATTCTTAAACTAAAACTTAGCTAGTTATGGCAGGCAAACGGAGCATGCGGTTCACCTGACGTTACGTGACTGATAGAAGTGCCGAAGCCATGCTGGATTGAAAGAAGGGGACAAGATCAATGATGGAAAGTTAGTAAAGGAGTAGAACAGGATGGGAAGCGAAGTTCCCATCGCATTCCTCCATTAAAAAAGAATGATAAATATTTATTCATAAAACAATTTACATTACACAGTCACAAGTTACCATTTGGCTCCAAACTAGGCAAAGCCTGTGTCTTGACTTTGCCTAGTTAAATAACACCATAAATAATTGTTAAATAAACGTGTATCAGGTGAAACAGGCGGGCTGAGCGCGGCATCAACGCCGGCCGTGTCTCGCGACGGCTCCACAGTAGCGCGCGCCGCCAGCACGCCGCGCCGCCCGCGCCCGCTGTCGCTGCACGCGGCGCCCGCGCCCGGCAAGCCCGGTGAGTGCACCACACACATACACGCAATCGCATATGACGACCCGATTGGCGCAGTGGTTCAGCAATGGTCTATTGCGCCGGAGGGTGTGGGTTCGATCCCCACGAGCAGGAAATTATGATGTGATGAACATTGTAATTTTCTACTGTATGTTTAAGTATGTCTATCAGTCACCTAGTTTCCATAGTACAAGCTTCGCTTAGTTTGGGACTAGATGGCGTTGTGTAAAAGTCCGAGAATATTTATTTATTTAATTATTTTATTTATTTTAAACTCTTCACTCTACGCACTTCGCTCTAGACTCTTTACTATATAAACTACACTCAACACACTTTACTCTACGCACTTCACTCTATGCACTACTCACTTCACCATACGCAAATCTCGTTACGCACTGTGCCCTACGTACCACCTTCCATTACGTACCATCCGTACTACCCACTGATTACATACATAACTAGTCACATTACACTTTCACTCAATTACACATACACTATGCCACCCGTCACTTTACACATTCTATGAAATTTCTTTAAGTAACACCCTTGTATTATATCTACGTTTAAAATTGTATGTACATAATCATTTACATAGACATTCCCATGTATAAAAAATCAATAAAATTAACACATTAATAATAATAGTTATTTGTATATTACAGCAGCCCCACTCGCTCCCGGGGAAGGCAAGCCGCCCGTACATAGAAAGCCAAAACCAGCCAAAGAACACGATAAGGTGAGAATCTATTATGTATACTAATGTTATTAAGAGAGATTTGATGTTTTTGTTTGTTTGTCTGAATTAATTAGGCTCAGAAACTACCGGATCGATTTGGATGAAAATTTGTACAGATATTGTTTGAAACCCGATGAAAGACAAAGGATAAATTTTATCCCGAAGAAATTTTTGTACATATTTTCCTTCCCGCAAACACGAAAAAAATTTTTTCTCAACTGTAAAACCACTGAAAACACTTTCCTCACCTTCCGTAATATATTCTATAGTAGGTATTTGTGAGATAAAAAAGTGGATAAAATGTCATTGAATTAATTTCGTGCAGTACGATTATGTATGCTTTTGGTATATTTAACTAAATGCTTGTTTGCAGAAGGGCGGCAAGTCGCTGTCGGTATCGCCGGGACCGCGGGAGCTTGTTGCTGATGATATGTCCAAGGTAAATAGCGGAGTTTTTTTTTTTACCGGCTTTCAAAAAAAAGGATGGTTCTCAATTCAACAGTTTTTATGCGACCGCATAACTCTGTCATTTATGAACAGATTTAATTTTTTTTTTGCATTCCAAAGAATGTGGTTGTCTGATTCATGTGGAAGATATTCCAGGGAACTCCTTACAAATCAACAGAATAAGATAATTTTCTGCGGTTAAGTTTTGAGACTAGCTCCATTTTTAGTGACCTACTAAGTTAGTAGGCAAAAGTAATAACTTTTACGTTTACGTTACCAAAGTAATGACTTTTTGCCAAAAACAAAATTGACTTCATCACACTAAAAAAGTAGAAAATAAAGTAACAATAGGAAGTCGGTTGTATATTTTGTTAATTAAATTGTTCGATTGCAGTCGGTGACGTTGGAGGCGCGACAAGTGGACGCGCAAGAGATCACGCAGAAGCTGGAAGCTCTGCAGGTCAACGACCATACTCCTGCGCATAACCACGTTAGTATATGTTTTATAGCTTAACGGCCGTTTTCAATAATGTATCAAGGATTTTGGATAGTAATCTCAAATTAAATGACATTTGACTGTCAAAAGTCATAGCAAAGGCTATCCGGCGACAGCGTATTGAAATCAAAGTAAGTGCAAATAGATAGATTTGCCTGACTTTAGTAAGCAAAACAAGGGATAGATAGAATATTGAAAAAGGCCGTAAGAAAAACACATAATATTACTCACTAGCTGTGCCCCGCGTAGGGTTGCCAACCGTACTATAATATATAGTATTGTACTATATATTGGGCCAACGTACTATATACTGTTGAAGAAAAATATAGTACGCAAAAATACTATTTATTTTTGACATCGATTTCTAACAAACAATCCCTGATTATTTTTTTTTAATTTCGAACGCTTTAAAATTAACATCAGCGTTTAAGGTAACAACAACCCCCCCTCCGATAGCAAAATTAGAAAAATTTGGTCTTAAGATTAGATTTGATTTGATTTCTTGCATGACTCTAAAACCCGTATTCTAAGAGGTTACCTTAATTTTACCTCCACTCAGATTATGTCAAATATGACGTATGACGAATTTCAATCGAAAATTCATACATAACATAAAAATATAATATTTTAATAAATAGATCGAACGAATAGTAACGGAGGTGTTAAATTTTCTTCTCCGAAATTTTCATAACGTGAGTGGACGTGAGTTAGTAGAGTTCCAACTCAGAATGTAAATTTTCGTTGACAGAGGTTGAGTGAAGTCGAGGAATAGGTACTCGAGGAACGTTTTAGAAAGCTAGTATCGAAAACATAAACATTTAAATCTGCGATAAAATTTTGACTGAACAAATGTATTGAAGAAAAAACAACATATGGGATGGAATTTTGTAATGCCACCTGACCATGAAGTACTCTTAATACTTTTACTTAAAAAAAGAAAACATTTCTTCATATTGGAAACGCAAGACAGCAGCATTCAAAAAGTATAGATATTACTTAGGTATTTTATACTAACTATAAATGAAGCCCAATCAATAATTCAATTTTACGGAAACTAAATTGAATTTTATTTATTGCAGACAATCGAAAACATAGAGAACATAGAAGCCAAAATAGAAACGAATACAATAAAAGTACAAGAGAATAGAACAGAAGAGAAGGTCGAGGTGCAGAGGGAGACGCAGAAGGTCGAGCCCAAGAAGGAGTCTTCTGTTGAAAAGACTGAGGAGAACGAAATGACAGGTGGGTTTAATTATTATCACCGCTTATCTATAATTAAGCTGAAGAGTTTGTTTGTTTGTTTGAACGCGCTAATCTCAGAAACTACTGGTCCGATTTAAAAAATTCTTTAAGTGTTAGATAACCCATTTATCCATAATTAATATTAAAAAGCTGAAGAGTTCGTTTGTTTGTTTGAACGCGCTAATCTCAGAAACTACTGGTCCGATTTGAAAAATTCTTTTAGTGTTAGATAGCCCATTTATCGAGGAAAGCTATAGGCTATATATCATCCCGATATTCCCACGGGAGCGAAGCCCTGGTGCGCAGCTAGTTGTTTACACGCGCGACATTTTGTGACGTCAAACTTATTCAACAATCATTACCATCATAATAGTAATCCTGTGCTTATTATTATGATGGTCATATAATAATCCTGTGGATGGATTAAATGGAATCCTGTGGTCATATATACATATGTGCTTTAGCACAGAATTATTATTATGATATATTCATACTGGTACATGGTTTATCATTTATTACTAACTAGCTGATCCGAGCGGCTTCGCTCCTATCCTTGCTACCCTAAGTTACTCGCGAAAAATCTGTTTGTTAGTAATAAAAGATGAAATGTGTACCAGGGAACCTGTACTCTTAGCAATAAATAGATAATAAAATAAGTTTATTTTTTATTTCTTCGTTTGTCATTGTTCTCAAGTTGAAAGTCTTAAAAAATAAGTAGGAAAGTGATTGCCTATTCCTTGAAATTTTTGTTCAAGTGGGCAGTTATGTTAATGGATCTCTAATTGTTTTTTTACACAAATTTTAAGTGTCGTCACGTAAATACTTGTTCATTATTATTAGACTCGACAGATTATTTTATTGAAAACTTATTTTTGTTTTTAAGAATTTATATTGAAATGATATGATTATTTATTTATTTATTTGCAGCTTCCATGATATCCCGTCGTATAACGACGGAGGAGGAAGCCAAAGCGGCGCTCGCCGAGAGACGGCGCCGCGCGAGGGAGGAGCTCGAGAGGCAGGCTGAACTCGAGCGGCTACGGTACGATTAATTAGCATTTATTTATATAATTAAATTGACCGGATCGCGTAGGCGCCAAAAAATCAGAAATTTACTCCAAATAACTTATTTCAAATTTAATTTAATAAAGCCGCCTATTGTTCATTGAATTTTTCTCAATTAAATTCTTATATGTATGTAAGAGGTGAACAATAAAGGATAAAAAATATAACTTAAATTATGTGACTCGCGGTCGAAATCAGATCCAAGAATGAAGAGACACTGGGACGTTTGAACCACCTGCGGGGGAGGGGGAGGGGGATGCTGCGACATCCGTTCCTCGTACGGTCCATAGGTGTGCTGTGTTGCGACAGCGATGCTAGGAATCGTCTTGGGTGGCATCGCTGTACTTTTGTTGTGTTAAAAATGCTTTTACGTCAACAGCATTATTTAATCTTGGGTTAGGGTGTTAGGATATCGTATTTATGTTATTTTTATGAATGATTATAAGAACTTACGATTCACACTTAATTTTTTTGCTCTTCATAAAATATTACCGTAAAAAACGAAACGTAACATCTATATCTTATGAAGGACGTTCAAACCAACTATTATTTTTCTAAAATCAGCAAAATAAGTTATATATATAGTATAATGATGATTGGGGAATTCTATTAATAGAAGAAAATAATATTTATAGCCGTAAACTCTATATAAACTTATTTTCACGTTTCAGATTACAACGCGAAGCCGAAGAAGAAGCGGAGAGGCAGCGTCAAGAAGAAGAGAGACAGAGAAGAGAAGAGGAAGAAGCGAGGGAGCTCGCCGCGCTGCAGAGGAGGATGGAGGAAGAGAAGCTGAAGAAGGCTATTGAGGTATTATTTTTTATTTTTAAGGCAAGCAAAAGAGCTTGCGGTTCATCTGATGTTAAGAGACTGATGTAACTCATGAATACCTGTAATACCAAATGGGATTTATGGAAGGGAAAGAACGCGACGAATATAACGGAATGTTAGATTATAAAAATCTTTACTTCTTTTGGTGATACTTTATGAAACACAAAAATATCATTTAGGAGAAACGGGAAGATGCTGTACCTAGTCTAGCCATAAGTTCTG
>LQNK01001544.1:434449-448298 GCA_001586405.1 Phoebis sennae | reverse complement strand
ATAGGTCTTATTGTAATCGTTAAGTCATTTTCAGCCATGAAATGTATAATGAATAAAGATTTTTCTTTCTTTACATATGTCATGTACTGATAATTAAACAAGACCCACATCTAACAAAATGCAACGAGAAAAATTGTATAAGCGTGTATTATAACACCTTAACCTTCAAATTGTTTACCTAGCTTTATTAGGCCTATACATCGCTACTAAAGCCACAAAGGAGTCCCCTGGGAAACTGATGACAAACACACAGAACACGGGTAAACATTAATAATAGTCTTTCGTCAATATTATATAACGTGTATTTAGTGCAGCGTATGATATGTTAATATTCCTGTTATAAACTCGCCAGGTAAAATGATTGAGATTTAAAAATTATGCGAATGTTTTTTTTACAATGTTTCTATTAACTTGCAAGTTGCAACGTATAAATGTTTGATCGAGTGGAATCTTACAAAGTTTATTTTATTATTTGTGGGTGTAAGTATTTAAATAAAAGCCATTATTTACTAGTTATTTCTTTAATTTATATGAATTATTAATAAAAACGAAAGGACATTTTAAAACTGATCAACTATTTATCTCTCTTGACCAATAGTTTAAAATTCAGGAAAAGAAAAGTAAAAATTAATAAATATACTCTAAAAAATAATTAAAAGGCATCGAATGAATATTTTAAAGTTGGATTTGCCTAAAAGATAGAATACAATAGCTAAAACGGCTATCTTATAAGTTAAAAAGTAAAAAAATGAAAATAGCGCCTATAGTTATTAGGTATATCTGCGAACATTATTCGCTACCGTACATCTTGTTTTTAATTACATACTCCAGTAAATTTGTTTTATTTTATTACTTTGTTCTGTAAGACAATATTAATAAAATGGTAAATACTAAACAAAAGAAACCGTTCCAAATTTAGCCTTTTTATCAGTTATCAATGCTGAATGAATGTTATTTCAAGAAGTTGATGAATGGCTTAAGTGGTTCCGGAAAATCTTCATATTGATGGTCTAATTAAAGAATTCTTACATACTTAAATACATCCCGTTTATAAAGGACCTTTCCCCTGAGTGTGCCCCAGTGTGTATAGAATCGTCCTTTGCAAATAAATATTTTTATACAATTAATCTTTAACCCTAATATTAATCTTTATTTAACAATATAAAGCTGAAGAGTTTGTCACGCGTTATTAGATAGAATATTAGATAGACAATAGCAAAGGTTCCCAAACTGTGCGCTGTGACACCCTGGATACTAATCACAAATCCGTTTCGGGTCGGAACGATGTCGTTTCCGTCGAAATTTGTATGAATCTTGTTCCGATTTTCGATGCTTTCCGATCGGATTTGCATTTGTGAATAGGTTGCCTAGTGTGTCGCAGGAAGTATAGGGGGCGTCCGCGTCGTTAGAATTTCATTGCTTACCCTCCCCCATTAACGCGTTCCAATAAACCGTCCCTTTAGTTCTATTTGAAACTAAAACTCACCCCCCCCTGACACTACGGCGACTAAAACTAAACTCAAAAAAAGTAAAAACTTAACGAAAAACATTGGACTGTACCATTAATCAAGAAGGAACACGATACTACGGGATAGAAGACGCGCTTTTAATTCAACAAACAGTAAAATGATAAGGTATAATGTACAAAAACCTCAAAACTTGAAATTAATTCTGGAAACCTTCTGAAGACAAAATTACTTACTTCGAAATATAACTGTACCTACTATAAACATTACTACCTCAAATTCTATACAGAAAGGATATTATTTACGTCACATACGGAGTTCCACTGACCGTAGTCCAATAAAAATGTCAAGATGGTTTAAAAACAAGGCAGCCATTTGCGCGCTTCCCAGTTTCCCGCTGAAATCTGCAACTCCATTAGGGCTGAGAGCTTGCGATATATTGCATTTGATTCCACGTCGAATGCTTTGTTTTAAAAATAGTTAAACTGTTTTGATCACTTTTTTGCTTATTTTGGGAATAGGGAATATTTACTTGCTTGATTGATATTATCCTAATGATATTCAATGTGAAAGTTTGAGAGTATATGTTTGTTTGTTAGTCTTTCACGTAAACTACTGAACGGATTTAGATGATAGTGTACAGTAGATGTACATGGCTTTGAAGTCATAAGGCCGCAGTTATACTTTTAAGTTCTATTATACTTATTTTTATTTTGTTTTCTTTTGTGTGTATTATTTAGAATAATGAATATTCTAAATTCATTTATACAATTTTAACCGACATCAAATATTGTAAAATTGTATATAATATTTTAAGTTATACACTATACAATTCTATACATTTTAATTGAAATTTAACTGTGTCTTAATAGAGTTCACTTACTAATCGATCAATACGATACGATAATTAATCTTTGACAAATCCTAAAAAGAGTTTGTGACGGAGATGTTGCTTTTCCATCAAACCTATAATGTTCATTAATATGTACAGTTCATACAACTATTATGCACATTTCGTATTATTCTCCCTAAAACGAATGTAAACCTCTAAGTCTGTTGGCAAATAATTGAAATGAAATGGAAACACTTTATTGTATAAAAGTATCAAAATAAAAAGATAAAAATATCTTATACTTTACACAAAAGGCGACCTTATCGCTTTAAAGCGATCTCTACCAGGTAACCTATAATTCATTCGTTGAGAAATGAATTGTAGTTTTTTCATGGGTCTGTGACTAACACAAGTAACACAAACATGGCCGTATCATCCCGGGACCTGTAAAAGTTAAGGATATTAAATAAATCGCGACCTTTCAATAATGACGAAACATTTACAAGTCTCGCATTTCAATCAGAACGTGTCGCCTGCTTCAATACGCCGATTATTTTTCTTAGAAGTGGTTCAATTTATCAATTTTATATCATAGGCTTGAACTCAATTTTAAGATTAATATAAGACATTATTTTATTATTTTAGGGTTTGAATATTCTAGAAAAGCGAAAAAAAAAGAATTTTACTGTTGGTTTGGTGTAGTTTTTCCGTACTTTTGTTGTTCTTTTTTTCTATTTCTCTCCAATTTGTGAATGTATGTTCTTTAAAATGCCCTTACTCCTTTTCTTTCCTTAACTTTCTGTCTGTTCTAAAGGTTGTCTGGAAGAAATCGCTTCCTTAGCGATAAGACCGCCTATTGTTAAAATTTAAGTCTCTAGTTATAAGCTCTTTATATTATTGTCAGTGCAATAAAGGATATATAAATATAAATAATTGTCTACCGTCTACTAATAAACAGATAGCTTAATGTGGCTTCCTTTCTTGTATTGGGTTGCTTGGAAGAAATTGCTAATAAGCAATAAAGCCACCTTTTGTGTTGTCTATTGCTTGTTCATTTAATATTGTATTTGCTTGTATACACCCAAAGAGTAAAGTGTAAAAAGTATTCATTTCATTTTTCATTTTAAAAAAAAATCTACCTCATATACTTTTTGTTGTACTCTAAATTGTTTATACTGATTAAAAACAACCATTTCATCTGAAGTGTTTGGTTGGAGACAATTGACTGTTATAAAAGTTTGCAAATGTATTCTTTTAAAGAAATATTTTAAAGTACTTAATATTTCTAAATGACGTATCCCCTGATATTAGGGATAATCGATCAAAGAAAAAATCGATTCGCTTCAACTCTAACGGCCATTTTCAATAATGTATCAATGATTATGGATAGATTGTTATGTCAAATTATAAGACAATAGATAGACAAAAGTCATAGCAAATATATCCGTCGTTAGGATATTGAAATCAAAGTAAGTGCAAATAGATAGATTTGTCTGACTTTAGTATGTAAAACAAGGGATGGATAGAATATTGAAAACGGCCGTTAGTGTCGTTGCATTTTGAAAATTCAAATTCAATATTTAGAATAGTCGAAAGTTTTATAATCAATATATTATGAAATATCTATGGACGTGAGTTTTGCAATGTTTCTACTAATTGATTCATTTTTATTTAAATATTAATAACTACGCTGTAAAAATCACGGTATTTCATAGAAAAACCGAGTATAGTCTATGCATATCTGAAATTTCTCACTTACACGTCGAAAGCGCACAAAGCACGGATCTACATAATAGATTAAACTTTACACTTTAAATAGGAAAGTTAAGCCCAAAATGTGTAGGTTATACGCAAGAGTTAAATTAGTAAGTTAATATGGCCTATTTACGGACGAAAGCGATTTTTCTATTTTTTTTTTTAATTTATGTAAGTTCTTCTCGGTGAAGTACTTTCGAAACTGATGATAGCTTCGCCCCAGGGCTTCGCTCCCGTGGGAATATCGGGATGATATCCTTCCTCGATAAACGGGGTATCTAAAACTAAAAAAAAATTCGATTCAGAGTAGTTCCTGAGATTAGCGCGTTCAAACAAAGAAACTCTTCAGCTTTATAATATTAGTATACATTAATGTATTGTATTAGGTATACATATAAGAGTTCATTTGAATAAAGATTATTTTGATTTGATTTAAATTTGATTTCATACCAATTACTACATTTTAAAAATTGTTTTTTTTTGACAAAAAACATGTGTTTTTACAACCAATTCGCCAGTGTACTTGCATTGCTGAAAATTCATGTTCATATAAATTATTTACACAAAGTACGAATCTACATAAAGTTTAAATAGAAAAGTTATCGCAAAAGTTAGCAGTTTTTATACAATATAGTTAATACTACATAGTGGCTAGTGTAATTTTTCCTAAATAAACTTACTTTACGTCTGATATTTTGAAAACACAATTCAAGTTATGTATCTAGTTTACGATCATATCATATATATATATTGATATATATTGAGAGTGAAGGAATAGAGAGTGCACTTGTGTTCGCACGTACACTTGTGCACTGTAATGTCCCTTGCGTAGCTGGCAAGTCTCTGTTGAGATTGGCCACCATGGCCGAAATCGGTCTGGGGAGCTATTACTACGTATAATCTTTGGAATAAGATTTTTCTACTACTTTTGCTTTATAGATAGAAGAACATTTTAAATCGCATTTTTAATTCATTAAATAATAGATTACGTATGCATGCATGATGTTTCGAACAATGTATGAGCACCAAAATTGCAAATGTTAATTTTAGCTTATTATTTTAAATGAACAAGCAGTTTAATATTTTATGTTACTAATTGTATAAAATACTAGCTGATCCAGGCGGTATCGCTCTCATAGCATAATGTTATATATTATATATCCTGATGTAGCTCTTGAATTGTGGAAAAATTGAATTTAAAATCGGTTCAGTAGTTTTTAAACCTATTCATTAATCATTAAAAACAAACAAAGTTTCCCTCTATAGAATATTGTGTGTTTGGATGTTCGGATGCAAGTGTATCACGGCGCAACTTCTAAGCGGATTTTGATGAAATTTCGAGTACAGACAGGCTATTGGCTAAATTAGGTGATATTATATCTTTAAGTGATCCCGTATTTAATGCATGCGAAGCTGAAGATTGAGTAATTATGTAGGTCTATACCACAGAACAATAAAAAAGGTTTTAATTTTCTGTGGTCTATACTGATAATATAAAGAGGAAAGATTAGATTATTTGTTGGTTGAGCCTATTAAATTCAAAATAGGCTTCGAAACTAACGGGTCGATTTGAAAAATTCTTTTACCATTGGAATCTTAAATTATCCCTGATGAACATAGGTTGATAATATTATATTATTTACAAATCAATTTCATTTCATTTTATGCTACGGGGGAAGCGGCGCGGGCCAGCTTAGCTGTTCGTCAATTTATGAATAACGAAGATAAATTTATAGTTTCCTCATTATTTAAAATTATTCAATAAAATTTTTCTACAGCGTCTCTCTATTCATACATCTCTTTTATATATAAAGGTTTCGAAAAAATATACAAGTAACAACACTTTCGAACAAACACACCGGTACTTTCGGGTCGGCAGCGGTGGTCGTAGCGCATGGAATAGCCCATAAACTTCCTTAATAAAAGGGCTATAAAATGCAAAAACTATTTTAAATCCACCTGACAGATCCAACAGATATGTACTAAAAACAAAAGAAATAAAAAATTAAAATAAAAGATATATTTTTATGTATTCACGGTCTTTAGATATTGATCTAAAGACATATTAAAAGGTATATTATCAGCTAATCCAGCTAATATTATAAATGCGAAATTTCAGAGATCTGTCTGGTATCTGTTCCTTCTTCACACCTAAACCACTTAACCGATTAGAGTGATGTTTTGTACAAAGTTTGTTTGAAACCCGAGTAAGGGCAAAGGATAAGTTTTAACCCGGTAATCCCACGGGAACGGGAGATATACGCAGGTGAAACTGCGGGACACAGCTATATGTATAAATTTCATCAAAATTCGTACAGTACATCCAAACATGCAAATACACAAACATACAAACGTAGATTTTCTGTGGAAAAGTGGTTTTCCGGGCGTAGCCCAATTCAAAAGTTATTCGACAATCTCATTCTCTCACCACTCAAAATTAACAAAAATGAGAGACTATTCCTCACTTTTAAATATCATACTTTACTCAAATGTATTATAATTTTCCCATTTTCATATTAATTAGCGTGATTTTTATACGTGAAAGACGACAAAAGGTTTTCAGTTTATCGAGCACTTTGTTCAACAAATAATTATTAATGAACCGTGTGAAAATAATTGTGATAAATAATGGAGGTAATTTTAAATATAGCATTTTTTTATTAATTGATGAAAGATGTCATAGTTCATACCTACATCGTATTGTATAAACGTTTAAACTGTTTTTAATGACTTAATTATTTGAGGTCACAAATTGTACTAACAGTTAAAAGACAGTTCTAAATTATACAACTGTATGTTTTTTAACTAATAATCGTGCATTTTTTGTGTATGGATAATTTTTTTAATATTATTAATATTATATAGAGGAAAACTTTGTTTGTTTGGTTGTAATCAATAACCTTAAAAACAACTGGACCGATAAAAAAATACCATTTGTAAACTACATTATCCACGTACAACATAGGATATATTTGTATCCACGTATAGTATTATGCTACATTAGGTAGTAATAAATAAAAAGATTGTATTACTGAATTTGTATATAACTGCTCTCTTTCCTCTCTTATTACCATGTAGAAAATAAACAGAAAGCACTTTAATAGATGATTGTTATTAAACCAACAGAAATCAACAACACACGTCGCAACATTTACATCTTTACAGAGCAGTTAGCACATTGTCACGAATGCAACTAGATAAAACTTTAAACGCTCATATACATATGCATTGAAATGAGATAAAAATTACAATGTTCATACAAATATGTTGATTACAATTTTGCTTATGAGGAAAGTTGAGTGTAATAGTGAACAGACAATTATGTATATTTTTAATATGTTTATATGTATGTATAAAAAAGACGGGATAGTTACTCGAGATCTACTGGACTAATTCGGAAGAAAATTCGTAGGGAGGTAGCTGACGACCAGGTGAAGGACAGAAGATACGTTTGATCCCGGAAATTCCCGGGGGAACGGGTTGTATACGCGGGTGCAACGGCGGGGCACAACTAAACAAAAAACTCTTTTTGAATATGATAGGAAGATTGAGGAAGGCTAACGGCCGTTTTCAATATTCTATCTATCCCTTGTTTTGCGTACTAAAGTCAGACAAACATATCTATTTGAACTTACTTTGATTTCAATATCCTAACAACGGATACATTTACTATGACTTTTGTCTATCTATTGTCATATAATTTGACATAACGACCTATCCATAATCATTGATACATTATTGAAAATGGCCGTTAAACTATACTTACACTTCACATGTACAAAACGGATGAAACCCAGCCAGTACTAATAATTAATATAAAATAGAAAAACACAATTTTAAATTTTGCATCGAAATCCACAACTTTCACACCTATAATAAGGTCAGGATATCGAATACGCAAATAAAATGAAAAATATAAATAGCTTTATGAAATTCAATAAGAGGATGAGCTTTCCATAATTTAAATAATCGTATTTATAAATTTTAGTATTATAATATTTTCGATTAATTTTGATTTAAATAACGTAGCAAATATTTTGAAAACTAGTCAAATATCTTCAAAATTATAATAGTTCTAAAAGTCAGTCATCGTAAGAAAATATTTATAAGAATTTTGTTGCATTTGATTTTTGAATTATAAAAAAGAAGGGAACAAAGGTCTCTAACCTTACGGCTCTCCATTTTCCCGCTCTATGCAGATTTTAAACAGACCTCAGGCATTTTATATTACATTTTTTCGCAGATAATTATTTTCCGTGATGAAATCTGTTTTGTATTTTTTTAAATAACTATGTTTCGCTATTTTTAACTTAAAATTAGGTTAATTAATTAAAGAAAAACTGTGCTAGATCAGTGTTGCTCAAACTTTATATTGCCGTTGCCCATTAATTGACACACCATCCCTTCATGATCATTCTTTTCTCCCTGGTTCCAGTACGTAACATAATACACATTCTTTAATAAGAAAATGTTTTAATGCATAGCATGCAGAATAGAGCTGCTTCTTATTTTTAACCGACTTTCAAAAAAAAGGAGGAGGTTATCAATTCGCCCGTTTTTTTTTTATGTATGGAACGATTTGGAAAATTCTTTTTGCATTCGAAAGAGAAGAAATTTGTTTCAAGTCTGATCATTCACGTGGAAGATATTCCAGGGAACTCCTCAAAAGTCAACAGAATAAGGTCTGCGGTTAAGTTTTAATGATGTATATATCACCTGAATTGTGACTAGATGATGTGATTACCCTTCACAGGACACTAAAAAGGATAAAATAAAAATTTTTGCCAAAAAATAGAACCGACTTCCTCGCTCTAGCAGGCAAGCGGAGCATGCAGTTCACCTGATGTTTAGTGACTGACCGCAGCCCATGAAAATCTACAATATCAAAGTGTCGCAGATGTCTTGTCAGCTTGAAGGAGAGGATAAGGAGAGGATTAATGATAGGAAGTTGGGAGAGGAGTAGAAGAGTACGGAGGAATGGGATTCTACTACTTTATATTTATTGAAATCTCAAGATTTGACAAGAATAGAGCCTAAGTCAAACCTGAAAATAACTCCCCTTTAAAGCGAGAGTGAATGGGTTTCTCACAAGAGGGTATGTTACCATCTAGATAGCAGTTAACTTACCATCAGGTGGGCTTGCCGTCAAATACCCACTTGTCATTTATAAAAAAAAAAACCTCTAAATGGTGATTTTTTCTTGGTATATAAAATTAGTCTTTAATCTATAGCGAGTATTATTTGGTAATTGTCTTTGTCACCTATCAGAAGCCACTATTTATACTGAAACCATTATTTTATAAGACGAAACTCGTTTGTATTTTACTTGTGTTCTATTGTCTCTAATTAATTATTCGTTTTCCTAAAAAAACACAAAAATAAGCAACGCTTTTATTCGCGTTATGCATTATAGAAAAACATATTTCAATAAAATATAGAAACTAGGTATATTGAAAAGAAGATCACAACGTACATACCTATAAATCTTACCTCCTATAAATAACTATAATACCGTGTCCAGAAATAAAATTATTAGTCTAATATTATACAAATAGTAGCAGCCCCATATTCGGACCACGTAGGTGCGTAATGAAAAACGTACCAGTACAATACTATCATATATTTAATGGTTAACCTTGCTTATTTGTGATTTTTCGTATTTTGTTTCTTTTTTTATTGAATACGAACCCTTCCACGGCGTGACTTCATTCCTGTAGTATCATCATAATGTTTTTTGTTTTTTGTTCAACCTTGTTTTTTTATATTTTATTTGTAACTGTATTTTTTGTTGGTGGTGTTTTGAAAATAAATGACTTTTCTTTCTTTCTTTCTTTATTACGTAGCCTTCCCCGATTAAAGGGCTGTTTAGTATTTAATAAAAAAGATTTTTTTTCATATCGTACTGGTTGTTCCTGAAATTAGCACGTTCGAGTAAACTCTTTAACTTTATATCCTTGAAATTGATAGATTGTATTGTGACTTCTTGGTGGAATTGCATTTTAAGTATTGAATTAAAAACTTTTTCACTATTTATTAGAAAACTTGATTTAATTACAACCGGTTTCGAAAGACTACCCGATGATGAATTTTCGAATGTCTTTAATTACTTTATATCCTTGGTATAGATTTATGCTAATCGAATGCGATACAGTCGTCACACTTGTGTAACATTCTATACAAAGAACACACAATAGACTATTAGAGAATAAAAGGCAGATGGAGTGTGCCGAAGACTTGAGTGACACCAAAAGCAAATACAAAACGTTTGTCTAGTTGGACTTAAGTTTTGTTGAAAGTCCTCTTTATGAATAAAGGAGCAATAACAATTTCACTGAATGATGGATATTTCAACTGATAATAAGAATCAGTCATCATCAATAGTCAAATCATAACAATTTGTCAAATTCTCGTGATTGAATAGTCAAAATGTCATACTATTTTAAATGGTTTTACAATCGATAGGGCGATGGCCGTTTGCTCGAAGTGCATAGATAATTAAAGATTATTAAAGAGATCGGTAAATAATAGTTAAAATATAAATGTTACCATTATTATGTCGCCTACCATTAGAAAAAGTCTTTACAATACAACGAAAAGCTATAATTTTTCGTAGTTTCATGAAATAAATTATAACTAGTAGTAGTTGAAATGTAATACAGTAATTTCAGTTAAAAACTCTAATATTCAACCACGTAAAATGTCGGTAATCATTAATGTAAATATTTCGAAATCTTCGGCGGCGCGAAAAAGGGTGAGAGGAAAGGCCTTTTGACGAAAAATGTCATAAAATTTAAGTTAGGTTGTGGGCATTAAAATAATGTTTACGGGAACAATTGAAGGTTTTTACTTCATACTAAGGATTCACAATGTTCTTTTATGTAACAAATATGATTTTACAGTTATATATATCTTCAGCAACTCGACAATATTAAGCTTCCGTGATTTGACAGTACGACAGTAATATAATATTACGGCATAGAACGTAGTTATGAATAGAAATAAAGAAAAACGCTTTTTGGAAATGTTAAATTTCACACATCACACGGTACAGAAAAAGCAATCGAATTGATAAATATGAAAAAATCGAAGTAATTCTGTCTATCTGTCCGTTTGTCTGTCTCTTTCACCACCACTGAACCGATTTGGATTGTTTACAGAGATTGTTGGAAATCCGAGGAAGGACATAGGATGGTTTTTATCCCGAAATTCCCACGGGAAAGGAAGATATTCGCGGGTGAAACTGCGGGGCACAGCTAGTAAGAAAAAAATTGTTTTACTTTTAGTCACTATTCATGACACTGTTAGTCATTCATTCATTCATTCATTTTGTTTAGCACAAAACATGGTTTACATAGTGGTAATACAAATGACATAAATTAGTTTCAGATGTTTTGCCGTTCTATATACGGCATGCAAAATTAAAAAATAAGAAACATTACGATAAATTTGTACAAACAGTCATTAGATATCAATTCACTTTTTTCGTCATACTATACTTTAATTAGTCCATAAAGTTTAGTTGTAAAGCTTTAGGGGCTTCCCTGTAATGTTACATCTTGTAATGTATATATAAATAAATCACAGTGTCACCAAAATCCTAATGTTTTGCGTTCGTACCGACAAATGAAGCATGGGGTTTACAAACTGGCTATATTACCATATTTTTGAACAAAATGTATAAACAATAGATCAATATAATCAGCGGTGCGGAATAATTATTCTTGACACGTTTTTTATACTTTTCCTTCGTGACTTATTTTTGAAGCTGTTTAATTCTAATGACGTCATTTCTTCACCAACTTTTAATATACATAACCGAGTGAAATTTCACAATAAAATAACAAAAAAATTGAAAATTATTACTACTAAAAAAGACAATAGTTGTTTTCCCATACCATTAGGTATTTGTGGATTTAGAATTTTTAAAAACAAAGTCTAAACTAAAAATTGTGAACTAGTATAGTTTTATATTTCTATCTGTGCTATAGTTTTCCACGTGAATCTACATATCCTCACGCGATTTTATTATTCAAACCCATCCGGTAATTTCGAATATTAATAAATAAATAACAATCTTTATTTACCAGCATATATAAAACGGCGGCTTTATCACTGTAAGCGATCTCTTCCAGGCAACCCAAGAAAAGGATAAAAATAAATAAAATAGAAAGTAAGTAATCAAATAGAAAAACTTAAATTGGGAGAAATATGAAAATGGATAAGGAAAACAAGATATTTACGGTAAAAATATAGACGAGGGTCGCTTGGTAAGGTGCCTCGTCATTTTAATGTGCCTAAGTGTAGCTTTTCTAAAGGTTTAACTTTTATCCCAATTATTACACAAAATAAATAGTAACAATTGCTTTCCGTTTTCACACAATCGTCTTGTATGTTGACTAATTGGTCGCCCATGGCGCGGACAAAGGCGGGAATCTCAAAAGGAAGATGGCGGCTTAATTGACGCGCGGGAAATCGTTACCTTTATAAATTCTGAAGGCATGTGTTCGTGGCGTTTGGGTTTTGTATAAAATGTATTTTAGTTTTTTACTAGTTGTACCCCGTTGTGATGTGCGAATGCCATTGGACACAGAGTTTTATTAATTGGAAAATTTATAAAGACGTCATAGGTAATTACACAATTTGTTCTTTGAAAATATATCTACTTAATACAAACGATACTAACTTACATTCAAAGATTTTCAAAGTTTCGCTTGCTATAGCCTTAAATTGAAAGGAATCAAATCTTTTACAATTACACTTCGTTGATTTTAATGCATCGATTGGTAAATTATTATAAAGATAAAATTTCTCTAACAAAATGGATAAAAAAATGAAGGGAAATCCATGAAATCCCCATACTTAAACTACCTCATAGACGCAGTTATATCGAATGTAAGTTAGTTTGACAAACTTTCGGTCAAACTTTCGATACCTACAACGTTATTATATATAAAAAATAAAGCTGTTTTCTTTGAGTAAAATTTTCTACCTTCATTATTAACGTTGGTTTTCAATATTCTATCTATCCCTTGTTTTATTTACTAAAGTCAGACAAATCTATCTATTTGTACTTACTTTGATTTCAATATCCTAACGATGGATACATTTGCTATGACTTTTGTCTATCTATTGTCATATAGTTTGACATACCAATCTATCCATAATCATTGATACATTATTGAAAATGGCCGTAAGAGTACCTACTTTCCCTTCACGTGGTACTACAAAATTCTTACCTGTGTATTGTATACTTACATATAAAGTACGGTGGAAACCGTAACGAGGTCCATTAAGAAGTTACCTTACCACTGATTGGGACTTTTAACCTGTAATTTTTTATTTATAGCCTTTTAAAATTTCCCTTCTTATAATGTTTCCAATTATGGGCATCATTAACATTTGATATGTTTGTCAAAACATGTTTTATAAGATTGGGAGTTCTCGTGTCAAACTTTGTTTCAGAGTCGCAACGTAAATATTATGAAATCAACTGACTTTTGATGACACGGATTGAAAGAAAGATGATGTTCTTCTGTTTGATTTTACGCCATTAATTTATGAATTTATGTATTAAAGTCACAGATTAGAGAAAAGAAGGCAGATGGAGTGTGCCGAAGACTCGAGTGACGCTAACTACGCGTACGTAGAACATACGTTTTTAAGAAAAATTACGAAGCCCTTGTGATATGTTACGTCACACTAGACAAAGGTCTTTGTATTTGCTTTTGAATTTTGTATTTGCTTCTCTGCGTCACTCGAGTCTTCGACACACTCCATCCGCCTCTTATTCTCTAAT
>LQNK01001544.1:419005-434215 GCA_001586405.1 Phoebis sennae | reverse complement strand
TACTTCCTTGTACCTAATAAGTTTAGATAATAAAGTTTATTTTAAGTAAATTTGGTTTTTTTTGGGGCCTCCGGCTGTAGCATACGTAACTCATGATGCAATAAATAAATAAATAAATAAATAAATAAATAAATACTCGTTCCTATAAACAACGGAACGTCATAGTTTAGTAAGTTTAGTGTGTTCGCGCGTACACTTGTACGCTATAACATCTCCTGCACAGCTGGCTAGTCTCTGTTAAGATTGGGCACCATGACCGAAATCGGTCAAGAGGATCTATTATAGTATAACAGATACGGATTGTTTTCATTAACGAGCGGTTACTCGTTTTATTATCATAGGAACTGGGCAATAATCAAGTTTTGGTAGTAATGTTAACGCCAAATATATTATACTTCTACGCCACGTAGTAGAATATTTCTACGCCACGTAGTAGAATATTGTACAGTCCGTAATTAAAACAACTCGTATTATTTTTATAGGAACTGGTTATAAAAGTACATAATACACGTGTGTGTTCTGCTGCATACCGATTGATTAAAATAACATTTGCATAATTTTGTACAAACTTTAAATACAATTTATTTTCCATTTAAACTAATCAAATATAATGTGATTTGATAAGGAAATTGCCCATAGCCTGGAGTTATTACGTGAGCACTTTTATCTGTAAGACACATTCGGAAATCTATTCACAATACTTTATCACCAATAATATAACTAAGTTTGTAAATATACCGAAATTCCTTCCTTCTATCTACTTATTATAATTAAACAGTAACCGTTCCTGTGCATTCAATGTTAAAAAAGGAAATGCTATGCAATATGAATTTTTTATGCTCAATGGTATTTTTTTTTCTAATCGTCTGTTTGTCTGATTTTCTGTGTATATGCGTCAATCACTTATAAACCCCAGTATGAATTTCGTTGAATTTTTATGTGGTGCTAGACTATAAGGATCAACTTATAGGCTATATTGAATTGGAAAATAATTAAAGTAGGAGTGGTACTCCATTTATGTGACAAAAAATACAATTTAATATACATTTCTACATGACTGTTTAAATGAATAGTTTACAAATGTCGCTCATACCGCTATATTTTGAATATTTAAAAAAAACTACAAATTCTGTACACCATGTGTCGTATTTCGTAATTAAAATGTAACAAATACAAAATGAAAAGCAAACAAAGATGAAAGAGCATATAAGCTTGCAGCAGCTCAACTTTTATCATTGCCCCGTACTATTTTATTTTACGCCGTATTTTTTAATTATAAAATTACACAATTTTAATTAAATCTTTATTAACTGTAGATCTTTCTTTTTTACCGGAGTGGTGATTGGTTAGAATGTGTGTCGTCATCCCATTTCTACCCGTGGGTGTCGTAAGAGGCGACAGAGAGTAATGCATAACATCTTCAGCAATAAAAGAGTGGGATCCGATGATTGCACGATTGGGCCAAGCTCGCACCGGTGCAATTACCACCTCCCCAGCAGAAGAGCGGCGTGTTGAAGCAGTATTGCTCTGTTTACGGTGAGCGGTCCAGAGGCCATGGATTGTCATGGATGGCCATGGATGGAGGCCAGAGGATTCCCATCCCATTCCTCTTCCATTATGTTCTCTACTCTCTCAATTTCCCATCATTTCTCCTTTCCTAATCCTCTAGCCGGTAAGGCATCTGGCATCTATTTTTATATTTATGTTTGTAATTGTAACGTTTTCATACAAAAACTACTCGACTGATTTAAAAAATTTATTTTCACCTTTTAAGTTGCATCTTCACTAAGTGACAAATGCTGTATTATATGCTATATACCATTATACTACGGGATCAAAGAAGCACTGCTCAGTGCTTCCTAACCTTACCATTTGAATCCAAAAATCTATACAACTTTTCGGAGCATATGCAGAAAATATGGATTTTCAAATAAACCACAAATTCTCATTTAATCCCTTTAAGGGATATTATAAAGTATTTTCCTAGTTTCCTAGTTTATGAAAGGTCCTATATATAGGTCTCACTATAACCTAGGTCTAACCAAATTTCTCATTACTTCAGATTCTACGATGGTTAATCAGCCAAGGCAAGCCAGTAAGTACTTTTAATATATATAAGCACTTAATATGACAAATTACGATGTTTCCGTCTCGTAATATCATAAAACTTAACCCATTTTTACCCTATATCGTAAACCTGGAGTAAAAGTTTATTTCAAGGAAGCTAATATGCAGACAAGTGGAGAGTCCTTGAGTTTTATTGCAGTTGCTTTGAACAAGGAACCACTAAAGAATAGTGGAGTGTTAAAATGTTTGCACTATGGTTGTTATCATTTGAAACATATTGGTGATAAGAGGACCTTTATTAATTTTCGTGATTTCCAGACTTGCATAATTACGTCATTGTATAGGTAATTATTACAGCCTACGATATAACACAACTATTGCAAGTGTCATAATGACGGGCAAACAAACAATGACATCACGCTGTATTTAAGTTGATATATTATATCCGTCTTAATAACATAGGCTATATATAATATAATGCTATATATATAATTATGCTACGGGTGCAAAGCCGCGCGGATCAGCTAGTTCTATCTATATAAAGATCCGTCTATGATACTGGTTTGTGAACGAATGAATACAAATTCCAAGTATGTATGTATATTATATATCCTAACAATCATTAATGATATATGGTGGATTGGCTTATCTACAAAGGTTGACGTTTGACTGATATGTTCATCGTAAAAATATACTATTGTATGAAATGAACAAACACTTCAAGTGTTATCAGATCTGACGAAATATTCACATTATTTTGATTCAAATTACGCAAAAAAGTTCAATATAACATAATATAATGAATGTGAAAGTTTGGACTTTAAGATGTTTGAATGTTTGTATGTCAATTACTGCGCAACAACTGAATGGATTTTGATGAAATTTCGTAAACAGTTAGATTATTATTGATACGGTCTTATTGGTTTAAATCCCGCAACTTTAATGCGAGCGAAGCCAAGGGCTGACTTATATATTAGAAAGCATAAGTCATAGGAAATAGAAATTGAAAAAACTGTTAATTTGAAATACGTTCTATAAAATTATAAGTGCGCAACTAACTCTGTCTGTCTGTCTCTGTGTCTCATGCCTAATCCACTGAACCGATTTTGATGCAAGATAATTTAAGACACGAGAAAGGACATAGGATAGCTTTTTTCCGGAAATCTAACGGGAACTGCATATATACGCAAGCCACAGCTAGTAAGAATGAAAAAAGAATGTATGCAGTAAACATTTAATAATAATAAAATAAATGGAAATTGATGGACTTTGTAGTATTAAATATTTTAATTTGTTTCAAAGGAATACAATACCAAAAATAAGCAGTATTGAGACCGATTTCACTCCAACCAAAACACAAAGAGTTTAACAGATAGCTCATAAGGACATGGATTTATGGGCGCTATTTCGCACACAACCGTAAATTCTTGTAATGTATTTGCTGTTAATGACTCTCCTTTTACGCGAAGACTGTTTAAAGAATACAAATGTAAGCAGTGTGAAATAAATAGTTTTAACTAAAAAAAACTTATACATTACTAGCATTGCCCCACGGATTAACCCACGTAGAATACCTTTCATTGATCAACAAACGCCGAATTTACCGGGAACGAAGCCATAGGCTAAAGCAAGTACGTTAGAAAGCCAAGTGTATGAAAACTTAAGGCTTCCCAAAACATCTGGAGGATTCTGAAATTAGTAAAATCATAATATCGAATAGAAAACAAAAATTCTTAAATTTTGTTTTACTATTGTATGTCTATGTTATCATTAAAATAAAATATATTTACAGCAATTATATTTAAATTATATTTGTTATATTGTGTCGTAATAAATGCATCATTAACCTCTACAAAAATATCTTAGGTCTTAATGTATCTACGTACATTACATACAACTTTTTAAAATACTAAATAAATGAAGCATAACAATACGTGACACCATTGTTTAAGTTTTAATATTGATTAATTAAATTCTTTAGGTCTATCTTAGGAAATAAGCGTGAGCTAATAACAAACCTATAATATCCTTCTATTCCTTCAACAGAATCATCAAACTTTATCCATTCTCATTTAATATTTCAATATTTACTTCAAACAAAAGCTTTAAAACGGTGGAGTAATTCTAAAGTTTAATTGGTATTTTAATTATTTTTCAAACAGTTAAAAGGTTCGTATTAATTTGAAATGTTTTATTGACAATCTATAACACATGATTTTTTCAATATTAACTAGCTGGGCATGGCGGTTTCTCTCGCGTATTATCACAACGATAGCATAGTCTAAAGAATACAAACAGTCGTTGCATACTGTCACATAGCGTCCCGAATCTCCTTCGATAAATGTCAACATTTTCCGTTCGTACTGTGGGACATGTGTTTCAAGAAAAAAAAATTGTTTGTGAAATGTATGTGTGTAATTTTAAAAGACTTTCGTCTATATGTATTGTATTATATAGCATTTTAAAAACACACACATTTCCTTACACAAAATAAATGTTACTTCTTATAATGCAAAATATGAAAACAATGTGCCTTTAATAGCTTTTTTTACTTCCCAGAATGTACATAATATGTGACAGCCCTGGCTTTTTTACTATAATTTTAATGCTTCCAGCGACACCACACATTTCAAAATCCGTCCAGCCGTTTGGATTGTAGGGCGTGGCAAATAAATATACATACAAAACACTTTAAATTAATTATTATATTAGATCTTAAAATGAAAGCCTTTTAGTCCATCACCAAGGGATATGATTAGGTAGGTTAGGTAAAGGGTATCTACTTGCTTCTAAAGACAAAACCAATCCCTGAAACGGATACTCCAAAATACATGACACGAGGGAATCGACACAACAAACTATCTTTTGTTTTAAAGTAAGTAAAACCTTACCTAAAGGTTGCTCACTAAAAGTACTATCACGCACGAAAGGCTGTGGCCACTGATTGCAAATTCAGGTGTTATCTAATATAAATATTACCGGAACACTCGTTTACAAAACTAGCTGAATTTTATGTTTTTTTTTTATTTATTTTTCCAAAGTATTTAAAAAATTATAGGTGTAAACTATATTTTTAATTTATCTATAAACAATAGCACAGATTACTAAATAGTTGCAATAGTTAGCATGTTTTGAAAAGAGCAACTATTTGAGGTTCTTGCCGATTATTTCGGGTAGAGACAGCCTCCAAATTGGTGATAATAAAAATAATGAGTAAATATAAATGATGTTCAATGAGCGCCTAGAAGTTTGATTTTTGTATTTTGACTTTAATACTATCTGTCCCCCCACCGCCCCGAGAATAGCGTCAAGCTAAAGCCTTATGAACCTTCCTATAATAATCAGTAGCAATTTTTAAATCGGTCGGATAGTTCCGAAGAGCGTTTATACAAACAAACATACAAACCGTCCATTTTACAATATCTAGTAGTATAGTTCACTCAGTCCATTCAGTTATTCAATCTAATACAATAGGATACGTATAAACTAAGATTTGAAATGTTCCTTTAGATCTAATTTATAATATTATCATAATTTATTTTCAATGAAATGTTTATTGTTAATTTATGAATATGAATATGAATACAGCTTTAATATAATTTCAGTTTTATGCGATTGTCGAATTTCTGACAATACTCTGTCTATAAATCCAATTGTGCATGAAATATAATTAAATAATATAAGCAGATTAAATCTCAATTTTCTGAAACACGTCATATGTTAAAATAATATAATTTAATTTACTATAAAACTGGCCTACATCACTAATATTATAAAGAGGAAAACTTTGTTTGTTTGGTTGTAATTAATAGGCTCAAAAACTACTTGATCGATTTTAAAAATTCTTTCACCATTCGAAAGCTACATAATCCACGAGTAACATAGGCTATATTTTATAGGCTATACATTAGCTGGTCATTTATATTATCTGAATGAGCAGACATACAGTTCGCTTGGTAAGTGATTACTACAGCCATCAAGACAAAGTGTCCCAGGTGGCATGCTAGCTAATATAGAAGAGAATAGGTAAGGATTAATGAAAGGTAACAATGAGACGAATAGGCCAGGACGGAGCAAGCCTTCGCCGGGGACAGTAGATATTAATATATACTATGTATTAATAGCGACTGCTAAAAGTCTGTGTATAATACTATTTGTACGCGGTTTCACCCGCGTATATTTCCCGTTCTCGTGGGATTTTTCATAAAACTGTCATATATCTCTTCTCAAGTTTCAATTATATTGCTTCAAATCTACACTAATATTATAAAGAGGAAAAACTAGTTTATTTGTTGGTTTGTAATGAACTACTCATTTTTCATAGACCTATTCCGTTCAAAAACTACTGAACCGATTTTAAAAATTCTTTAACCATTCAAATTTATACAGTATAACCTTCCTCGATCAATGCTCAAACAAAAATATATTTTTTTTACTTTTAACCATAATTTTTTTTAAAAATTATGACATAAAAAAAAATCAAATTATGTCCCCGACTGTCCAATGACACGGCCAATAAAACCCATACTTAGTCAAGCGAGGGTACTCAATTCGATCCCGTGATGATCCAGTTAATGGACGTATTATCAGCAGATACGCTATCTTAATGGGATCTATGAACCATTGCTCGATAACCTTCAATGTCAAATATTAACAGGAATATTGGTATATTTATGTACTTGTTGGACTAATATTATTTTCTTTCCTAGAAAAAAGAAAAGAAAATTTTTATTTCGTAGCATAATGTTACGTAAACGACGTTCATCAGGGATATTGTAGGATTCCAATGTTAAAAGAATTTTTAAATCCGTCCAGTTGTTTGGGAGTTGAGTTTGTTTGAATTGAATGGCCAATTCAAACATACAAAACACTGTAGTGAAAGATTTCTTTAAATTCCTTCCTATTTTCTAAATCCTCGCTATTACTTGAAAACAAATTGAGAACTTTACAGATTTTATTAATTTCTAGATAAAATAAAGTTTATTACGAAGCGAAAAATAAAATAAATAAGAAAAATACAAACACTTAACGACAATTTACAGCAGTCATTGTTATTCAGTTAAGACAGGAAAACGTCTGTAAAGAATAAACTAGCCGACTCCACCCGGCTTTGCACGGATGCAACTCAATTTGTCACTTTTCTAATATTTTATTTCAAACCTTATTTCATCAATATAAGATTCAATTTTGCTTAAAAACAAGAATATCAACAGGTTGCCTTAATTTCGAAAGCCCAGGACCGTTCAGTATGTTTTCCTTGAAACGTATACGCAAAATTATTATGACTCTAGTAAACAGGGTTGTATAACCCGTGGATCGTCAAAACATGATACTTATGTGGGATTAAGTTGTAACATAGAATAACTTAAGTAATTTTGCGTGAAGGAGGTTATATGAAGTAATGAATGAGCTATAAAATAAATAAGTTTTTTTTGTCAGTTAAATCTTTATTAAAAACTACCACCATCAGGTAGAATTTTACGACTATGCTCGCTATGAATTGTTCGAAATGTCGTGATAATAATAATGGAAAATAATATTTGATAAACCGCGTTTAAAATTAATAAAAAAGTTTTATATTTAATATGTATTTGTGTAAAAAACGAACACACGAAAATACTATAATTATTACTGATCAAAACTTAACGTAGATCACGTTAAGTTTTTCTGTTCTTATGAGGTTGAGGTTTCAGATAATCTCTGTACAAAATTTCACCCAAATCGGCCGTGTAATTTCAGAGCCTATTCCATACAAACAAACCTCTTCCTCTTTATAATATTAGTATAGATAGATACACATGTATGACCTTTAAAAAGCAATATTTTCACTTGCACCTTACCACTCAAGTTTATGAAACAGTATCCTGTGTCCAACGACTGGGGTCCTCTAATGAAATGGTTTCCTCGCATAGTTATATTATTTAATAAATTACTTTATTTAAGTGAGAAGTTTTTTTCATATAAATAAATAGGTAAATAGGAAAGGATGAATACATTTCTATTTTAAACTAGCTGTGCCCCGTGGTTTCCTTCCCGTATATCTGTTTCCCCGTGTGCGTGGGATTTGATCAAATTTAGCGGATGACTACGTCATCTACCTGCAACCAAATTTCAGCCCGGTCGGTCCAGCAGTTTGGGCTGTGCGTAGATAGAACACTATTATTTGAGATGTTGTGGATATATATTTTTAATTAACGACGATCTTAAGATGGTGAACTGAACTTGAGAGCGTATCAGCTGAGACTACACTTGAAAGCGAATCTGAGATCGGTTTATTTAATACGTTTATTTAATACGACGTACGTCAGTCGCCTTTGAGTTTTATACATATAGATTTTAATTTGGTTTGATTTCAGTTTACGTGACACTGCAAAATAAGATTATTTGTTGATGTGTGAAATTTTAATTCTTTGATGACCTGATTCATCCGTATCGATAAATTAAACTATAGATTTTGTTTGTATCTCTGTAAATTTATTTTCTATGTATAATTGTGCCTTTTTTTCTCTTTGGAAGGACTGTTTTTCATTGGCATTAAATTTTATATTATTTTTCATGGTATCAATATTAAATCTTCATCAGACGTTTCTTAAAAAGAAACGTCTTTTTAAGATGTAAATTGCAGTATTGGTCTAATCATGTTTCCTTGTGTACCTGCTCTTTCTGTTTAGTTAAGTCTTAATACTATAATTTTGTATACTTATAAGATGAGTTATTTCATTAGAAGGCTTGTCAATGATAATGGTGGACATAATTGGACCTTATGTCATACGATTAGTAACTTGATTTTGCGACAATGTTGTCATTAAATAATACTGTCTTCCTGACCTTTGTAATATTTAGTGTTCGTAAATCTACATATAATAATACAGCTCCCCTGACCGACGGCCATGGTGGCCAACCTCAATAGAGACTAGCCAGCTGCGCAGCAGATATTATAGTGCACAGGTGTACGCGCGAACACAGGTGCACTCTCTATTCCTTTAACTCTCATAACCCGATGGGACGGCAGACTGACACGACCGGAGAAAGTTCAGGCGCAGGACCGAAAGCTTTACGTGCTCTTCGAGGCACGACGGTGTTCCAACACCGCCAACTTCCTGACTCAGGGCTGTTACTAAGATTTCTTTGTCAGAAAAATCCCAATAACATTTTTTTTGGTCCCACCCGGGATTTGAACCCGAGACCCCTCGATCTGTAGTCAAAGATGCAAACACTAGACCAACGAGGCAGACTAAAATCTACATATATAAATGCTATAATGTGACTAAGCAAAATAAATATAAGATATTATTTAACAATAATAATCTGATGAAAGCGACAACATAAATGTTATGTTCAGTCGCAAATTTCACTAATAAATATTGTATTGTATGTAATGTACTCTTGATGCAATTATGATGAGCATTGTTTGAAATTACTAAATTTTAAAATTTATCCTGAATTTATAATGAATAATTTGTTGAAATTCTGTATACAACAGTGTTAAGATATACACTACTAGTTATACCCGCGATTTCACCCGCGTATACCTCCCGTTTCCGTCTGATATCGGGAATAAAAATTACCTTGTCCTGTCTCGGGTTTTAACCGATCTCTGAACAAAATTTCATCCAAATCGGTTCAGTGGTTTTGGCGTGACGAAGCGAGAGTTACTTTCGCATTTATGATGTTAAAATATAATTAATATAAACATAATTAAGTAGGGAAAATAAGTAGAGATTTGTATGATTAATAATCATGTATAATTTTTTAAAATTCAAATTTCGGTATTTAACTGAAATATAATCGTATGAAAGTTGTTTTAATCGTTTTACCTTTCATAAAAGAAAGTATTCTTTCACAATCCTATTTGTTCAATGCAAACATCAATTCACTTAGGTACAGGATGCGACATAAAACTTTAACCAGTCTTTAAAGAACTATAGAGGTTCCCAAACTGTGCGTCGCAGGAAGTATAGAGGGGCGTGGCGAGGACTTCATTTTCCTCCCCCCATTGATGCATGCCGATTATATGTCCTCTTAATCTTATTTGAAACTAGTATTCACCCCCCGTTGACACTAGGGCGTCTAAACATTAAACTATACTCGGATTGAAAAATATTGGGAAGCTCGAATACGATAATAAAATCTAGTTCGATGTTGTGTAAAATGTATCTATTTATTTATGCTCCATTTCAAACGATATGGTACTACAAATACGTATCTAGAAGAACATGATTTAATTTCGTTAAGCCTTACACATACTGAATGTCTCGTTGGATTCATAACCTGATTTCATAAATTAAAATTTCGGCGTCTTGCCTCACATATTATATCTTAAAAATTCAGATTCTTTACGTTTCTTGGAAGAAGAATTAATATTAATTGTGAAATTGATTAAAATTAGTCAATAAAATGGTACAAACAAATAATTTTAATAGAATGCATCGATATTTTTTTATCTACTGACAATAATTTTTTTGAAGCCCGCGTCAGAAGCCTATGTCACGAAGTTCAAGTAGAGTGGTTAATATTATATTGATTAAGATAAAATTATTCAATAAGAATTTCCATCTAGTTGAGTATTATGAAATATACACTGTTAGACATTCCTCCTTAACTGTATTTTAATCAAAAAAAAAATATTTTACAGTAGAATATTAAGAGAATTGTAAACTCGTATAAATTGTTAGGAGAAATTTTAAGATTAACGCTTATTCGTAACAAGACTGATTAGATTTGAAAGAAATTAAGGGAAAACATGCGTAGGACTCAGCCTACGAAGTGACGTCTACGAGTTGGTCGTAGACGTCAGATGTAGCACCGTAGAATTTGTTAATCGACTCGTAGAGCGAAAATCAAAAGTCAAAACGTCTGAGTTTGCTCTGAGATAATCGCGTTTAAAGTTTTAAAAAATTTAGATGGTCATTATTAACGACAAACATAACATATTTAATTGAGTTTTCCATCGTTAAAAAAAATTACAAACAATGTTTACGCTTTTACCAATATTTTTAAAAGTTATTAATAAAAAATGCCATAGCTATTTTGTTTTAATTAAGTATTTTTTATTAAACAAGTATTATCTAATATTAGATCTATTGTTTGAGTTAAATACAAACCTTTTTAACAACTATAGGTGATGTCACTTTCGTGCGATACATCCATGATATAAAGAGTATGAGCTAGTTAATCCGGCAGTAAACACTAAACATATGTCAGCACATAAACGAGAGAGCAAGGCACCAATTAAGATATATGACTAACCCGCGCTGCCGTATGGGACCGAAGAAAGAGGTATTATTAGAAATGCACCGAATATTTATTTGGTCCTAGCTACGCCCCAGGGCTTCAATCCATGGGAATATTGGAATGATATATAGCCTATAGCCTTCCTCGAAAAATGGGACCAGTAGTTTCTGAGATTAGTGCGTTCAAACGAACAAACTCGAATAAATTATACTGTAGATATCCTCCTCCTTTTTATCTATGTTCTATGTTAAATTACTATAATGGGGTGTATAATAAAGTGTATTCATTTCATTTCATTCCATCTATATAACCCCCTCCCCCACTGTCATCGTAACTCACCCTACCGAATTTGCTCATCTTCGAATCCGACATTTTCTTGTGTCTAAACTATGCATATGAAATTTAATCAAGATCGTATAAACAATGCTCATGTTATCGTCGGACAAAGTTTTGCATACTTACATACAAACATACAAACTCAACTTTAAGACGTTGCTCAATAAAATATGAAATAAGAAGCAACTCGTGTCAAACACAGTTGCTAACGGAGTTCAATCATTCGGAACTAAAAGGCTGGTTATCGAGGAAACTTAAAAGATTGATCTTTTAAACTCGCTTCGAACTTTATACGATTCATTTTCTACATTTTTCAATAAAACGTTTTCAATTATACAGCAGGTTTTTCGCTGATTTCTAATTTATTATTAGTATATACCTATATTTTCATATTAGATTATTTCATATTATTATAAGATGTGTATATATCTTTATTTTCTCACTTTACCACTAATTTCTAGTCGTGACTTCGCTTATGTTGGATAATTTGTTTATTTGTTTGTATTGAATAGGCTCCGAAACTACAGAACCGATTTGGATGAAATCTAGACTAGATGTAGTCTAGCGTAGTGTTAAATGTGCCTGAAGTATCGACTCTGAATAGGTTTATAGAGCCCTGGGAGAACTTATATCGTTTGTAAAAACGGGTGTAAGTCTATATTAGGAACCTTTGTTACATTTCCAAAGCTTAGAACATTAGCTGCAATAAATATAAAGTTACTTTTCCCATATTGACATCCATACAGCATCATCCTTAAATAATCAATCATGCATGATTAAATTCTGATCCATACAAATGTCCATATCTCTAATCTTTCCAGTTCAACAGGTGAAGACAAAAAGTCTTTTTATAAAATCCACGTTGGATATTTTCAAATACATTCGCATATGATGTGTTTGGAATGAAAACTGCGATGCTCATTCAATGAATAAAAAAATGAAAAATATATTTCGAAGAAGATTTTAGTAAGATTTTAATTATTTTAAGTGCAGCGCGTGCAGTATGTTTCTTATTCTGTATGAATACTGTTTATTTGAATTATGAATTAATCTTAGTAATAAGGGGGAAGGGAAAGAAAGCTTGAAATAGTTGACATAAAATGAATTATATAAAATGTTATAGAATAGAATACGTGATTTCAAGTGAAGAGCATACATTTTTTACACTTACAAACTTAATTAATGATTACCTATGTAAGAACTCGATTGAATTATCCATGAAAATAATAAATTCCTATCCCAAGATTTTTATTATAGCGCCATTTTTTTATTTATGGAGCAACAACAACTCACATGTCAAAATCCGTCCAGCCGTTTGGACTGTAGGACGTGCCAAAGAAATTGAAATACAGACATACATAATACATAAATACTCTTGAAAACATTTCCCTCCTTCCGTTGCAGACCAGTAATAAATTAAATATAACAAAGCCAGGTTTAGATATTGAATGAAATGATATCAAAATAGTAATGCAATTTAGGTAATTTTAATTAATACTGTTGTAATACGACCGCGTCGCTGGTTCAGTGATTAGGATAGTGTTCACATTAGTCGTTACAACCAAGCAATCCTGGGTAGGTTTCAACTAATAACGATCTGTTAAATAATATCAACGAATCGGTGACCAAGTCTTGGTGTTATGTTAACGCCACATTTATTATAGATACGTTTTATACTTATACCTAGTAGGATATTATACTGACCGATAAAACGACTAGTTTTATTTTTATGATAAAAAAACTTAAACTCCATTAAACTTTAAGTACATAACATAAATAAAAAAGTGAAAGTTCTTTGTATGATATTTTAATAAACAATTCCAAAACAACTTTGGATACACAAATGTTTGAAGGTAAGCCTAAAGAATATTGTTCGAATTTTACTTACTATTAAAGTGAAACATTTTGCTAAAATAACGTTACTTGTAAAGTAAACTGGAGTTGGGAACTGTCGGATCTCCGCTTACGAACTTTACTCTTCAAAACTGGCAACTCAATTTCTTATGTTTATGATTAACTCGTATGAGATACTTTGTTTTGTTTTTTCACAACTTTATGTGTGACTTTTTAAAATTATATTATTACTGGCATCTGCCTATAACTTCGTCAGCGCTAAATTTGGGGTCTAAAGTATCTCCTTATTCACCTGATAGCTTTCTACGAAAATTTATAAAAATCCATTCAGGTATTGCAACGTTCAAAGACGAACATTCAAACTTTCACATTTTTAATATTAGTGTTAAATAAATAAAATATAGACGTATACACAAACCTCGCTGATACAAAATTCGTTGTTATAAAATAACTATTCTAATTATGCTATGACAGACAGTAAGCTATACGGTTAAATTTCATGCGAATCCGTTCAGTTCAGCCTTTATAATAATAATACATATTTGTATGTTATAGACATATTCTAATTTCTTCTACACTAATTTTATAAAGAGGAAAAATTTGTTTGTTTGTTTGTATCGAATACGCTCCAAAACAACATGACAAATTTTGATGAAATTTTGTTCAGATTCTTTGAAACCCCAGGAATGACATAGGATAGCTTCTATCCCGAAAAGCCTACAGAAACGGTATATAAACGCGGGTGAAACTGCAGAGCTCAGCTACAATAGTAGGAAAACAAAAGGCATTCTATAAATATCCACTAACCCCAGACATCGCCGGGTGAAGCAACTAGATGACGTTATTAGAACTTGTCAAAATTCAGGAGTCCGGAGCCGTAATGCGTTAAGTTTTGTATTGGTGTTTGTGTTTCATACAAACTTAGGTGAGGCGCTTCATATTTTACTTGCTTGGAAGGCCTGAATGTATAGAGCGGAGTTTTTTTTAATGTCATCTGGAAAGTGTTCTTAATGCTGTAGATAGAAAATTTTACTCAAATAAAATTGTGTTTGTTGTTTTTTGACTAGCTGTTCCGCGTGGCTTCGCCTCAGTAGCATAATGTTATAACGTCTGTTACTCGTGGATAATGTTGCTTTCGAATGGTGAAAGAATTTTTAAAATTTGTCCAGTAGTTTTTGACCCTATTTATTACAAACAAACAAAGTTTTCCTTTTTATAAAATTAGTGTATTTTATCTATGTACATTGCTACTATTATTATATATATATCTATTATTTATATTATATATTATTTATTTATTTATCTTTTCATTTACATTTTTGTTTTCTACTCAGTTATGCACATCTTCTATTCTTTTCATTAATTAACTTTTCCCATATCCAAAGGTTGCCTGGAAGATATCGCTCTTTAGCGATAAGGCCGCCTACTTGCACTTATATTCTGTTCTTTTCATGTATGTATCTTCTGTCTATGTCTGTGTGCAATAAAGTGTTTTCTATTCTATTCTAGTCACGGAATAGAAAAAACAAGTGGAAGTGCCCTGCTGTTCTAGCCTGCGACTTTCAACTTTGTACATTAGTACAACATCGGTCCAGTCGTTATTCGCTACTTGATGTGACATAACGTCTCGACTTCAGATATAATATATTGAATTCAGGCGTTATTCCGCAATTATAAATTGTAAAAACGATCCAGCATAATAAATAAGTCTCATGGCGA